>CM046811.1:37084282-37255995 GCA_025617385.1 Murraya koenigii
TTGATGCAGTTTTTCGCGTGCCTCAGCGATGCTTGAACCTTCAGCGGTACCTCCAAGCATTTCGGCGGGAGCGTCACGAACCTTACGCTCGCGGTTCAAGCGATGCCGATCATACGCTCGCGACAAGCTCGGCGGGATTGCCCCATCGTCGGGTTCTTTGTCTTCTTGAACGGTGATTTCCGGACTGCGCTCCTGAGCCGGGTCGGGGGTCGTGGGCGTTTCCGGCGAGAACCCTCCGGCAGCTCAAGTCGATGTCGGGTTTCTCTTTTTGGTATCTCCGCTGGTGAGGAGGCCGGAAAGATGAAAGGGGTATTATCGCCCCCTTTTTGGATAAGTATGGTGTTTTTAGAGAATCGGATGAGAGGGATGAGAATCGAGAAGAACACTGTTTTAGCTTACGGATCCTTGGTCAATCAAAATTGCTAACCCTACGAGAGTTAAAATCTTGACCCTCTCGTCGATTAGAGTTCCAACCCTTGTCCGTTCTCCTTCGTTTCCTTTTATACTCTGTTTTCCGCTCTTTTCCTTTCCAGTTGTCCACTCCACGTTAGTGAGTATCGGAGTCCCTCGACAAGCTGTGATTGGCGGAATATTCCCTAGGGATGGCGGTTGTCCCTAACTCGATTCACGTGGACGGATCACCATGTCGGGCAAGTGCGCTAGGAATGATGACACCGTGGGCGTGTCGCAGCCGCCGCACATGATATCATCACCAAGCCATGTGGGGCCTGGCGAGACATTAAAGGTGTGCCAAGATTACGATAAAGCGGGTCGGGTTGCCATGAGTCGGGTCTTGCCGGTGTGCTCGTGGATGTCTGCGGCGGGAGGCGATGTGCTCGGCTCTCGACGCTTGACCGGAAGGATGACCTCGGCGGGCAAGGGCTCTCGACCTTGACCGGCTTTGACCGGAGGGACGACCTCGGCGAGCAAGGAGCTCTCGACCTTGACCGGCTTTGACCGGAAGGATGACCTCGAGCTTGTGATGGAGTGCTCGAGTCTCGGGTCGCTCCGAGTTCCCAGAGCTTGACTAACTTTGACCTTCCTCGATAATCTCGAGCAAGCTGTAGAGCTTGGAGCTCGACCTTGGCTGCTTTGATGTCCGACTTACGCTCGAACTAGGTCGTCTTGAGGTCTCTTACTCGGTTGGAAGGGCTTCGAGGGTTTGTCGATATTTACCCATAAACCGGGAAGGGCTTTTAGGGGCTCGTCGATATTTTACCCAAACACCGGTCCCCGGTTTCTAGTCTTTCGAGTGAGCGAGACAAGGCTGAAACTTCGATGAGACAGGTCGAACTTGCGACCTTTACGCTTCCCACGTTCTTCTTGCTCGGGCTGTGGTTGGCTGCGCTTGGCTGCATCACGCGGGGACTTCGGCCTTGGATGAGCTTCTTACGCTCGGGCTCGCAATTGACTAAAGTATCTTGTTAGGTTACTCCTGCTCGGGACTGCAATTGACCTGAGCATGGCACGTCCGCCTAAGACTTAGGCTTTGGGGACTTCTAGCCAAGGAGTTCTTCTTGAATTCTGCCTGGGCTGCAATTGACCCGAGATTGCTGATACTCCCGCTCGGGCCTGCGATTGACCCAAGCATGGCACCATCCATTGGGATTTACGGCCAGGAGTTCTTCTGAACTTCGCCGGACTGCAATTGACCCGAGCTTCGCGATACTCCCGCTCTGGTTTTCAAATAACTTGAGCTAGGCGCAATCACTGCTAATGAGTTAGGCTCCGGGACTTCGTGCAGGGAGTTCTTCTTCTCCTCGAGCCTTTTAATCTACAGGAGCTTTTGAAAACACTCGCCTCTCGGTTTTCGAATAACTCGAAGCTCGACGCAGTCACGCCTAATGAGTTAGGCTTTGGGACTTCGGCCAGGAGTTCTTCTTACGCTCGAGCATTTTAATTGACCGGGGTTACGATGACACTCCTGCCTGCGGTTTTCAAATAACCTGGAGCTTGGCGCAGTCCGCCTAATGAGTTAGGCTCGGGACTTCGGCCGAGGAGCTCTTCTTCCGCTCGAGCCTTTTAATTGACTCGAGGTCTTCGATAATACTCCCGCTCTGGTTTTCGGATAACTGAGTTGGGCACGATCCGCCTAATGAGTTAGGCTGCGGGACTTCATGCTTGAGGAGCTCTTCTTAAACCTTTGCTCTTCATCCTGAGCTTACATTATGAATGTTTTTCTCATTCTTACATACATTTGTACTTTTACATATCCCATCTTGGGACGAAATCTTATATTAACATTTTATAATACAAGGGGACTTACCGGAAATACTTCTTCAGGACTTGTGCGTTCCACGGCCTCTTGACTCTTCGTTCGTCTGGATGAGCCAACCGGTACGTTCCTGGTCCTGTTAATTCCTCAGTTTTGCAGCCTTTTCCTCTTCGATTTCCATATCCAGTTTCACCTGCTCATACGCATCCGAATATGAACGGATCGAAGGACTCCGCAGGTTATACCATGGTCTCCCCATCCGAACACCCTCTTTCAATCCCCTTAGAGCTTGGGGATGGTTGAACGCACCAAGATCTAGGACCGATCTATGGTATCTTTTGATAAACTCCCGGAGGGACTCTCCTTCTTCTCGTCTCACTCGGCGACTCCATCATGTCATCCTCGGGGTCACTGCGCACCGGAATTGTTCTGCGAACTCCTGCACATCTGTTCAAAGCTCGAGATACTTCCCCGTGGGAGCCTGCGGTACCATTCTCTCGCCCTTCCCTCGAGAGTGGCGGGAAGGCCCTGCACCTCTGTCTTTGGCAGCGAGACCTTGCACCCTGTCGGTCATTGAACCGCTCTATGTGTATTAATGGGTCACTCTTTCCGAATATTGCAGATCAGGAGGCGAAAGTCACGTGGGATCGTGACACCCATAATCTCCGAGGAGAGAGGAGATTCACTGTCCAGCATTATTCGCCAGCTTGGACTCTTTCGGTTCCCACGAAGATCTTCCACCACTTGCGCCAATCTGCGTACCTCTCCTCCAACTCCTCACTTACGAGAGGTTGGGTGCATCTCCCGCAAATGTTGGCGAGACCCCCTTTCCTCCATGTTCGTTTCTTCTCTCACCGCAACATTTGGTGCCCAAGGTCTTTGGGCTTCATCTCCCGCGTTTTCCGAACATGAGCATTCCCTCGATTGGACTCGGGACATCGTTGCGAGGCTTTTCTCTGTCCTTCCACGAATTCTTGTAACGGGAGGTCATAATCTCAATCTGTTTTCCATCCGATCCATCCTTTCTCGGATCTCCACATTACAGGCCTCGTTGGCCACTTCTCTCGAGTCATCGATTCCTCGGGACTTACACCTCTTGGTTGTTTCCCTCATCGTTGTGTTTTTGTGTGTCTTGATGTATTAGGAAATCGGGCTTTTGTGCCGATCCCACGACGGCGCCAAAAGATGTTGATGCGATTTTCACGCGTGCCTCAGCGGTTGCTCGAACCTTCAGCGAGTGCCTCCAAGCAGCTCGGCGGGAGCGTCTGAACCTTACGCTCGCGGATTCAAGCGATGCCGATCCTTACGCTCGCGACAAGCTCGGCGGGATTGCCCCTTCGTCCGGGTTCGTTGTCTTCTCGAACGGTGATTTCCGGACTGCGCTCCTGACAACGGGTCGGGGTCGTCGGGCGTTTCCGTGAGAACCCTCCGACGCTCAAGTCGATGTCGGGTTTCTCTTTTTGGTATCTCCGCGGTGAGGAGGCCGGAAAGATGAAAGGGGTATTATACCGCCCCCCCTTTTTTGGATAAGTATGGTGTTTTTAGAGAGAATCAGATGAGAGGGATGAGAATCAGAAGAACCTGTTTTAGCTTACAGATCCTTGGTCAATCAAAATTGCTAACCCTACGAGAGTTAAAATCTTCAACCCTACATCGATTAGAGTTCCAACCCTTGTGCCGTTCTCCTTCGTTTCCTTTTATACTCTGTTTTTCCCGCTCTTTTCCTTTCCAGTCGTCCACTCCACGTTAGTGGTATCCGGGTCCCTCTGACAACTGTGATTGGCGGAATATTCCCTAGGGATGAGCGGCTGTCCCCTTAACTCGATTCACGTGGACAGATCACCATGTCGGGCAAGTGCGCTAGGAATGATGACACCATGGAGGCGTGTGCCGGCCACCGGCAACAGTATCATCACCAAGCCATGTGGGGCCCTGGCAGACATTAAAAGGTGTGCCAAGATTCTGATAAAGCGGGTCGGGTTGCCATGAGTCGGGTCTTGCCAGCTGTGCTCGTGGATGTCTGCGAGCAGGAGCGATGTGCTCGGCTCTCGACCTTGACCAGAAGGATGACCTCGAGCAGGCAAGGAGCTCTCGACCTTGACCAGCTTTGACCAGAGGGACGACCTCGAGCAGGCAAGGAGCTCTCGACCTTGACCAGCTTTGACCAGAAGGATGACCTCGAGCTTGTGATGGAGTGCTCGAGTCTCGGGTCGCTCTGAGTTCCCCGAGCTTGACTAACTTTGACCTTCCTCGATAATCTCGAGCAAACTGTAGAGCTTGGAGCTCGACCTTGACTGCTTTGATGTCCTGACTTCTGCTCGAACTAGGCTGTCTTCGAGGTCTCTTACTCGAGCTGGAAGGGCTTCGAGGGGTTTGTCTGATATTTACCCCATAAACCAGGAAGGGCTTTTAGGGGCCTGTCTGATATTTTACCCAAACACTGTTATTATTTGTATGATTACCATTTTTGCTTTTGCGTTCGCAATTAAGAAATAACTGTAATTAATTTTGCCTTTTAATTGGTTTAGTTGTATGGTTTTAGATGCCAATTCCTTGAGACCAATTTCATATCATTTGTCACAACTCACATGCCTTAACATTTATTGGAATCGGTGAGATTGAGAAAACTAATTCTGATTTTCTTAAAAAAAAGAACTGGCACTTAAAATTCTTTCGGATGGAGTGTAGCTACTGCCTGCTGATACGTCTCCAAAGGAAAAGCATTAGGCCACGCAATTTACAAGCTTCCCACGTAGCTTATGACCATGCTTGAGAAGAGGAGTCCAGGACTTGGACGTTAATTGTTTTGAAACAAACGAATGCTTGACTGTGCTCCACTAACTACCGAATGCTATGTTACCCATATTTCCCATTATTTCCGGTGTTCATGCCTTATTGCTTAGTGTGTGCTTTGTTAGTTGTAGTGTGGATCGTGTGCTTCCAATTGGCTTTTATAAAAGCCTAGGAGTTATTTGAATAAAAGGGCGTCGGAGATAATTTATTCCCAAAAGCTACTGTCTTCTCTAAATTCTTTTCTCTTCTCTACTATTATTACTCCAAATCCTTGGAAATTGCTTATCAAATGGTATTAGAGCATCCAACGATCCATGGCCACACGCAATTTATCCAATGCTGAATTTCGTGAAGAGGTTCAAGAAATCCTTGTTAGACATGAGTCTAATTTTGACCAAGTTCACGCCACCCTTCAAACAATCCTTCCCGAACTTCAGTCCTTACTCCTCCAACACACTTCCCAAGAAAGGGAGATCAAATCATTCGCCACAACTCACACCCCTTTACACCAGCCAACTTCACTTTCCACCTCTAAACCAGATCGGTCCCATACCCTGCTCAAACTTTCTTTTTGGAAGTTTAGCGGTGACGACCATACTAGATGGATTTACAAAGCCAAACAGTACTTTGATTTCCAAAACATCGCTTCGGAACAACAAGTCCGATTGGCCTCTTTTCATCTCGAAGGAATAGCACTCCAATGGCGTCGACGGCTAACCAAGTTCAAAGGAGCACAAACTTAGACTCAGTTTACCAAAGCTATCTTACTCCGTTTTGGTCCAACGGATTATAAGGATCCTTCTGTAGTTTTAACACACCTAAAGCAAACTTCCACATTGGCTGAGTATCAAGAAGCTTTTGAAAAGATTTCCCATCAAGTTGATGGCTTACCTGAAACTTTCATAGTTGATTGTTTCGTTGCAGGTCTTCAGGATAACATACGGCTCGATGTCAAGATTAAACAGTCTCGTACCTTGGCTGATGCCATTGGTGTGACAAGACAGATTGAGGAGCGGAATTCACTCTACCGCTGCACCAGTCTCTTTTCTCAATCACCAACTATTTCTGTGATGCAGCAATCAACCACAAATGGTTCTGCTGGAATCTTAGGACCCCCATCTAGGGCACACCAAACAGCCAATACTCATCCCCCTATCCAGCGATTGACTAACCAAGAAGCATGGGCTCAACTTGAAAAAGAGCTATGTTATTATTGTGACTAGAAATTCGTTACTGGCCATCACTGCCAAAGGCCGCAGCTGTTCATCATTGAAGACCCTCCGCCAGTCACACGACCCGATACTGGTTAAACGGCTACTTGAAAATAACATTTTGACCTTGTGGACAAGGTGAATTTAAGGGTGGGGAATGATATGTCTCCAAAGGATAAGCATTAGGCCACGCAATTTACAAGCTTCCCATGTAGCTTATAACCATGCTTGAGAAGAGGAGTCCAGGACTTGGTCGTTAATTGTTTTGAAACAAACGAATGCTTGACATGTGCTCCACTAACTACCGAATGCAATGTTACCCATATTTCCCATTATTTCCGGTGTTCATGCATTATTGCTTAGTGTGTGTTTTGTTAGTTGTAGTGTAGATTGTGTGCTTCCAATTGGCTTTTACAAAAGCCTATAAATTATTTGAATAAAAGGGGGTTGGAGATAATTTATTCCCAAAAGCTACTGTCTTCTCTAAGTTCTTTTCTCTTCTATTATTACTCCAAATCCTTGTAAATTGCTTACCACCTGCTTGGTCGTTGTTGGGGAAGAAGTGGGAGCCACAGTTGGGCTGCTAGGCTACCACAGCCCAATTCTCCCAAATGGGCTCGATTCTTCAAATAGAGAAATTATAATTGATTAATGAACAATTCATGTATGGAGGCTTCAACATTGAATCTTATGTTACGGCTCACTGATGTACTACTTGTATGATTTTCCATTTATCTTATATATATATATATATATAAGAAATTAAATAGCTTTTTTTGTTTTAATTGGTATAAGGTGATAATTTTATATGTTAATTTGTCAGTATAATGTCATTTTAATTACTCGAAAGAGCCGTATAACGGGAAGGAGCACAAAATGCCGTGTATAGCTTTCTGTTTTATCAAAATGGGATTATAGATTGCAATTAAATAAACAGAAACCATGAAATATAAAAAACTTTCGGAGTTTTGGTAACGTGTTTTACGACAATATTTTGTCCTAGGAAGTTCAAGGTGGATTCTTTCAATAGCACTCAAAGAAGGCTTCACTTGGTATTCTGATTTCTAAGTCATATAAAATTATTATTAATTTTTCATCAAAATAATTGTAAGATAAAATTTAGTCATTTAGTCAAGGTCTTCACGAATGAAGGAATGTGTTTCGTTGGCTATATATATATATATACTGATTCTCTAGTTTAATATCCTAATCTTTGTTAAATTCGTAATGAATTAACAAAAGTGTGAACATATCTCTATAACTTTAAATTGTTTGGCGACATTGTAAATGTTTTTTCACATTATTGTTAACTCATCCTAGACTTTAATCCCGGATTATGTATATAAAGAGAGAGAGATGGTAATATTCCAACGAAAGATCCTATTATTTATAAAAGTAAGAGATCGCTGAAGAAACAAAAAAAGCACATACTCCAATATACTAACAAAATATATTGCATTGTAGTGTGACTTTTTCTTGTTTTCTAATACCTTTTATTTTAATAATTTAAGGGAAGCCTTAGTGTGTTTGTGTGAGCTCGCGCGCGCGCACACACACACATATATATATATATAAACGCTTTTTAATCCAACATTATAGTTTGGGATGGATTTATACCGTAAATAGACTTTTACAACATTATAAATTGATTTATGATACTGTAAAACTATCTTGAATTTTATTATTATTATTATTATTATAGAATAATTTGCTCTAACTATATTAAAGTCAATAATTGGCTAAAAAAAATCACAAATTCTAATACAATATTTTTTGATTCTATAATATATTAAAATTTCTATTCTTTTTTTATCTTTTAACTTATTTTTAATTCTAATATAGTAAAAAAAAAGTAATGATACACTATTAAATCATACGATTTAATAATTAATTTAAATAATTTTAGATAATTTAATAACATATCTACACGAAGAAATTATATATATATATAATTGCCTCATGTCCAAAGAATCAAAGTCGTGCTTAAGGAGAAAGGATAAGGTAATCTAACTTTAAATAAAGCAATACTACGTACACTTAAGAATGAAATTCCAATAATTGAAATGATATTTTATGTCGTCTTTTTATAGGCCGTGGCTCTCTGCCACCGCCAAAAGTGGCTGGGGAGGAGCCGCCTTTGGACTTAACCTAATAGATCTAATACCCTTGACTTGAATTAATTCAAGATTGTCATTTTCTAACGAACATTTGTTGTACACATGTTTTAATTAATAATACTTAACCTTTTTTTATAAATAATTAACATCTGTTTTTCTGGAAGTTCAACATCAATACTACACAGAAAACACAATGATGTTTACAATCCAAACTGATTGAATTGGACCGTAGTAGTTAATATTAAATAATTTTATATAATATAATAGAATTATATAATAATATTTTAACAATAAATAATGTTATTTTCAGTTTGTGTTTTTTTCTTTAATTTATTTTTATATATTGATTACAGTTAAAGTTGGCGATGTTTGAAGGGAAGTAAGATTGCCTCGAGAGTAATGTAACACTGTTTGAACCGTTTACTCCAACTATCCAACAAATATGTGTTGTCATCATGAAATTAACTGACTGATCACCATTAAATTCCAAGCATTCACAAAAAAAATTTCTTCGTTAACCTTCTGCTTCCTCTCACGTACCTTCATGAATTGAAGGACAATTTTAGTGATCCAAGCATTTGTAGACAAGTCCTAATTAAGCCTTTCGCCAAAGATGTGCATATTGCAAGATTAATATCAAACTGATTTCCAGCAGAATTGTTCTATTCTTTCAAGTCCTTCTGTTGAATCTTATGAAAGAGATAGGGATAAGAGAGAAGAATTCGCATATGTAATTTTTTCTGTATCGAAAATTTTGCATACGTCCCCACTTCAAGCAATTCCTGCTTGAAAATTCCCATTACCAATGGCCTTAACCCAAAACCAAAACGATTAGCTTTCCAGTTACTAATCAAATCTATTCAAAATCCTCAATTGGCTTGTGGGTTCCAATTGAACCAACAAAAACACCACCAATTGGGGCTTACGGTGACAATTTTTCAGCTCGAGTGATTACAAAATTAAGCGCAACAACAATTAATTCTCTCATCAAAAAGTAGGTTTACAATAAAATTGCTCAATACTCACTAAGAAATCTCCAAGAGTCAAGATTATATCAAGTATAAAGCTCAGAATCTCATTCACATAAAAACCTTAAAGAATCCCCAGTTCAAGCTCGATGGTTGCGTGGGCTTATTAAAAAAATAAAATAAAAGAAAAATCTACAACATATACGTGCACCGCCACATTTGTGCATGTAGGAGGCCAGAGTGCTAGCATCCAAATATGCTATGTTGTAAGAATTAAGATTATCTCCTAATCTTGAGCCTAATCTTAAGTTCTGTGTCAGGTTTTTTTTTTAGGTAAGTTTAAATTAATTTTTTAGATTTTTATACCTCTAAATTCAAATTTGAGTGACCTGCTAAATAAAATTACTCGAAAGCTACTCGGTTAAGTTTGCAGTTGGTGCATTGCTTATATCTTTTAATAACAATTTCTGATTAAAATTTAATTACTTTAATATTTTATTAATCACCAATCACCTATATGAATTTTAGTGAAGAGAAATTTAGATTTTACAGAATATTCATTTGTTAGATACCATATTAATTTACCTAATCACAGCAGAGTTACATAATTAATTCAGTACGAATCTTCGTTACTAATGACTCGTGCATTACCTGTCCTCACATGTCGAGAAAGTTTTTATGTCCTGTGTTTATTGCAGATGCGTCACAAAGCTCAATATTGGATAAGGTAATATTTTCTGGTGCAAAAGAGCATATTGTTTGTAGTATCGTACAAATCGGAAAAATAGTAACCATTTATAAAAAAAAAAAAAAAAAAATTATATATATATTAAGACTTTGATCAAATTTTTCACTCTTGTTGTCATGCAACGTAGGTCGTTTGAATTAGAAACAATAACATCGCTAGCGGTAAAAGAGAACTTGCTCATTTTTCTACACAAATAATATATTAAACAAGCTCGTTGGTACTAAATTGCCTTTCTTTTTCTTTGTATTTTTTTTATGGAATAGAATGGTCCCTAGCCGCCCCTGGGACCCATTGAACTTATGTGAGGACAGGTACATTAATGCACCCAGAAAAACAAGAAGACAGATCAGATTGGAAGTCTCGCAAGTGGAGAGACAGAGTCATGAACATTAAGTATATTTTGTCGTTTATTTTGTAGAATAAAACATTTTTTCATAGAATAAAATAATTAAATTGAAAGTTAGACGAATCCATTTAGAGCTTACATTCCACTAAGAATGTATCTCTCATTTGAACGTGGGATATAGGGTCGGTAAAAGTTCAGCCAGATTCCGGTATTGCCATATCCGAATTCGGCCTGCGCTTTTGAAAATTTGAGTATCTTAATATTCGGTTTGAATTTTTTTAAATTTTTTTCAAATTTTTTAAATTCAGATTTTATATATATGAAATTTAAATTTTTATATTTATAAATATATTGTTATAATTTTTAAATTTATTTTAATAAAATTAAACATGAAATATGAACTTTAAATGTTTAAATTTTTAAATATATTAAATAAATGTAATAAAAAATGTAATTATTTAAAATAAAATATTTTTTATATTTTTTTTTATAAAATTCGAGTTTCGGGCTAAGTTCTAGGTTTCTCAAGTGATACCTGAACCCGACCCGGAGATTAGTCCAGGCCGGGTATTACCTTACCCGCATCGCCCGAGTCTAGGCCAGATCCGGACCGGACGAGTATTTTTGCCACCCCTAGTGGGATAAGGCATTCGAAATTTGGCCATGACTATGTTCAAGTGGTTTTAAAGTAAAGTGAGAATCATAACAACACATGTAAAGGGATAAATAATAAAAATATATATTATTATTTTAATCATGTAATTATGAAAGAGTATTTCACTGTAAAATAGTTCCGATATAACCAAACCCTCCAAATTTTATTGGGGAGAGGGAAGGAGTTTTTTATGTTAATTGTAAGAGAATTTTATTATGCTGCGTTTACTTACTAGAGTATGAGTGATGAGTATAGAATCCTCCCACTCAAGTATTTACTTATTTATTTAAACTTAGAAGTAGCAGTCTCACTTTGTGGACTCTATATAATTTTGGAGTGGAGAGTGAGAGTGGACTCACCTCTTCATCTTTTACCTTTTTTTAATAATTTAATATAATTATATTTAATAAAATAAAATAAATAATATCACATTTATTTAAATAATAATAATATATTTAGTTTAAAATAATAATAATAATATATTCATAGAAATTAATAATATTAATATATATACTATCTTTATTTAAAAATATAATATTATTATAGTTATTTAAAAAGAATAGTATTATATTTATTTAATATTAATAATTAATAATAATAAATAGTTTATTCAAAGAAAATATTATTTTTACTATATTATTAATAATAATGTTTCATTTGTTTTGCTCTTATCAATAATTTTTAATTTACATAATTAAAATCAAAATTAATAAAAAAAATTATGATTTACATAATTAAGAATGTTAATAATTACTATTAATTTACAAATATAATAAAATAAATATTTTATTTTTTAAATATATTTTTATTAATTTTATAAGTAAAATCAAAATTCTTTAAATAAAGGTAAAATTGTAATTTAAAATAATTTACTTACAATCTAAGAGAAAGTAAATATATTATTGAATTCTGATTTTGATTTCATACTTATATTTCAATGTAAGTAAACAATCTATTCTCACTCTACACTCTTAATCCTAAGATTCTCACTCTTCATGATTCACACTTCAATCTAAAAAATAAATGCCATCTTAATTATCAAGGGTTCAAAGATTATTAGTTTTTTATTTAATAACAAAATGATTGAAAGTTTAATGCAAGTGATTTTTAAATACGGATTTTGTGGTGAATTCCATCGGATAATAATACTAAGATAAAATTAAAAGTCATCAACTTCTTATTAATTATTAGTTTTGAACTTACAGGCAAAATGAAAATATATAAGACCCGTATCAACCGGAGAAACCAGCGAGTGGGACAGTCAATCGCCAGCAGTCCTCTTAATTAAATCACTAAGCTGTAATTAGATGCACGTAAGGGATTTAACAAATAAATTTAAATAACCCATTTGGACGCTAGCCTTGTGAGCTCCCACATCAGACGTATGCAGCAAACAGATTTATCTGTAGTAGATAAGTACATGCAGCTATTGCTAGATGTATGAATTAATTAGGCTATAGATTCAACACAAAGCCCTCGCAGATCTAACGAAAGCTTTCTAAAATCTTTCTTAAAATTTGTACACACAATTTATCTCGCATCAAAGTCAGCATTTGCATGCTATAAATATCTTCGAGTCAATCCGCCCTGTGACTCTTAACTCCAATGAAATGGCCTTATGCACGACACTTCAGAAGCGTGAGATTCATGGCTTTGATTTTAGTAAGTTAGGTTTAAGTTTAATTTGATTGTCATAGTAGTAGTAAAGCAAATTAAAATTAAAAGACTTCCAATAGTTTAATCTAAGTAAATTATTTATCTTACATCCTCCTCTGGTGGGTTGAATTAAGTTTAATTAAGACTCAACTTTTTAAAGGATCAACTTGATATATTTAAATTATCTGCTTATAATCAACTTGATGCAAAACTCAATATTTTGGATATGTGAATGTTCTCTCGTGCAAAAGAGCTCATTGTTTAATTTGTAGTGTTTGTAAACATCATCTCATGGTTACAATTAATTAATTGCAACTTACAAAATAAATAAAGATTTTTAATTTTTTTAATCCTGATGTTGTCCTATAAGGAAGGTACAAGTTGACCTCATTTAGATTCCAATCCAGTTTTAAAAAATAAAAATTAAAAGTAAAATTATCGCTAACGTTGCAAAGGTACATGTTCTTTTTTTTTTTTTTCTTTCGTTTTAACAGAAACAATATATTCAACAAGTTTATTAGTAATAGATTGCAATTGATTTTGAATAATATATATATATATATATATACTTGTTGATGCAGTTTTTCACGCGTGCCTCAGCAGTGCTTGAACCTTCCAACGAGTACCTCCAAAGCATCTCGAGCGGGAACGTCCGAACCTTACGCTCGCGGATTCAAACGATGCCGATCCTTACGCTCGCGACAAGCTCGAGCGAGATTGCCCCTTTGTCCGGGTTGTCTGTCTTCTTGAACGATGATTTCCGGACCTTCCAATGATGCCTCCAAGCAGCTCGGCGGGAGCGTCCGAACCTTACGCTCGCGGATTCAAACGATGCCGATCCTTACGCTCGCGACAAGCTCGAGCGGGATTGCCCCTTTGTCCGGGTTCGCTGTCTTCTTGAACGATGATCTCCGGACTGCGCTCACTGACACGGGTCGGGGTCGCGGGCGTTTCGGCGAGAACCCTCCGACGCTCAAGTCGATGTCGGGTTTCTCTTTTTGGTATCTCCTTGGTGAGGAGACCGGAAAGATGAAAGGGTATTATATCGCCCCTTTTTGGATAAGTATGATGTTTTTAGAGAATCGGATGAGAGAGATTTGAAAAGGAAGAACCCGTGAATTGAAATGCCAACCTTTTAGAATCAAGTTCTTTCAACCTCTCCGTGAATTAGAGTTCCAACCCTTGTGCCGTTCTCCTTCGTTTCCTTTTATACTCTGCTTTTCCCGCTCTTTTCCTTTCCGAGTCGTCCACTCCCACGTTAGTGGTATCCGGGTCCCTCGACAACCGTGATTGGCGGAATATTCCCTAGGGATGAGCGGTACTGTCCCTTAACCCGATGCACGTGGCGGATCACCATGTCGAGCAAGCGTGCGAGGAATGATGACACCTTGGTGGCACGTCGCGACCACCGACAACGAGTGTCATCTCTCCACCATGTGGGACCCTTGTCGGACACCAAAAGGTATGCCAAGATTACGAGAAAGCGGGTCGGGTTGCCTCAGGCGGGTCTTGCCCGGTTGTGCTCGTGGAACTCTGCGGCGGGAGCGATGTGCTTCGACTCCGACCTTGATCGGCTTTGACCGGAAGGATGTCCTCGGCGAGCAACGAGCTCCCGACCTTGACCGGCGATTGACCGGAAGGATGACCTCGGCGGGCAAGGAGCTCTCGACCTTGACCGGCTTTGACCGGAAGAATGACCTCGGCGGGCAAGGAGCTCTCGACCTTGACCGGCTTTGACCGGAAGAATGACCTCGGCGGTGCAAGGGCTCTCAACCTTGACCGGCTTTGACTCGAGGGTCGCTCGGGCTAGGTTACCATCGGAGTCTTGCTTGAGCTGGAAGGGCTTTTAGGGGCTGTCGATATTTTACCCAAACACCGGTCCCCGGTTTCTAGTCTTTCGAGTGAGCGAGACAAGGCTGAAACTCGATAAGAGCAGGCGGACTCGCTGACCTTTTACGCTTCTCCACGTTCTTCTTGCTCGGGCTCGTGGTTGGTCTGCGCTTGGCTCATCACGCGGGGACTTCTGGCCTTGGATGAGCTTCTTCTGCTCGGGCCTGCATGACCGAGGTGTCTTCTGGTATCACTACTGCTCGGGGTGTAATTGACCGAGGTGTCTTCTGCTGTTATTCCTGCTCGGCTTGCAATTGAGCGAGGAATTCTTCTGCAATTACTACTGCTCGAGCCCTTCTTGAACCTCTGCTCGAGCATCCAATTGACGCAAACGTGACACCGTCCCGCTGGGACTTCGGTCGAGGAATTCTTCGGGATCTTTTGCTCGGCCCTGCAATTGACTAAAGTATCTTGTTAGGTTACTCCTGCTCGGGCCTGCAATTGACCCAAGCATGGCACCGTCCCGCCTAAGACTTAGGCTTTGGGGACTTCTAGCCAAGGAGTTCTTCTTGAATTCCTGCCCGGGCCTGCAATTGACCCAGGCTTGCTGATACTCCTGCTCGGGCCTGCAATTGACCCAAGCATGGCACCATCCACTGGGATTTCGGCCAGGAGTTCTTCGAACTTCGCCGGGCTGCAATTGACCTGAGCTTGCTTGATACTCCTGCTCGGGCCTGCAATTGACCCAAGCATGGCACCATCCCGCTGGGATTTCTGGCCAAGGAGTTCTTCTTGAACTTCGGCCCGGGCCTGCAATTGACCCGAGCTTGCGATACTCACCTGCCTGGTTTTCAAATAACTCGAAGCTAGGCACCGATCCCGCCTAATGAGTTAGGCTCTGGGACTTCATGCCGAGGAGTTCTTCTTCTCCTCGAGCCTTTTAATCTACCCGAGCTTTTGAAAACACTCCCGCTCCGGTTTTCAAATAACTCGAAGCTTCGGCACCGTCCCGCCTAATGAGTTAGGCTTTGGGACTTCGGCCAAGGAGTTCTTCTTACGCTTGAGCATTTTAATTGACCCGGGGTTACGATGACACTCCTGCTCTGGTTTTCAAATAACCCGAGCTTGGCACCGTCCCGCCTAATGAGTTAGGCTCTGGGACTTCATGCCGAGGAGCTCTTCTTCTGCTCGAGCCTTTTAATTGACTCGAGGTCTTCGATAATACTCACCGCTCTGGTTTTCAAATAACCTGGAGCTTGGCACCGTCCCGCCTAATGAGTTAGGCTTTGGGACTTCGGCCGAGGAGCTCTTCTTCTGCTCGAGCCTTTTAATTGACTCGAGGTCTTCAGATAATACTCCTGCTCTGGTTTTCAAATAACCCGAGCTGGGCACCGATCCGCCTAATGAGTTAGGCTCCGGGACTTCGTCTGAGGAGCTCTTCTTAAACCTTTGCTCTTCATCCCGAGCTTACATTATGAATGTTTTTCTCATTCTTACATACATTTGTACTTTTACATATCCCATCTTGGGACGAAATCTTATATTAACATTTTATAATACAAGGGGACTTACCGGAAATACTTCTTCAGGACTTGTGCGTTCCACGGCCTCTTGACTCTTCGTTCGTCTGGATGAGCCAACCCAGATGCGTTCTCGGTCCTGTTAATTCCTCAGTTTTGCAGCCTTTTCCTCTTCGATTTCCATATCCCGTTTCACCTGCTCATACGTATCCGAATATGAACGGATTGAAGGACTCACGAGTTATACCATGGTCTCCCCATCCGAACACCCTCTTTCAATCCCTCAGAGCTTGGGGATGGTTGAACGCACCAAGATCTAGGACCAATCTATGGTATCTTTTGATAAACTCCCGGAGGGACTCTCCTTCTTTCTGTCTCACTTCTGACAGCTCCATCATGTCATCCTCGGGGTCACTGCATACCGGAATTGTTCTGCGAACTCCCGCACATCTGTTCAAAGCTCAAGATACTTTCCGGTGGAGCTCTGCAGTACCATTCTCTCGCCCTTCCCTCAAGAGTGAGCGGGAAGGCCTCGCACTCTGTCTGTGCCGACGGACCTTGCGCCCCTGTCAGGTCATTGAACCGCTCTATGTGTATTAATGGGTCATTCTTTCCCGAATATTGCAGATCCGGGAAGCGAAAGTCACGTGGGATCGTGATACCCATAATCTCCGAGGAGAGAGGAGATTCATTGTCCAGCATTATTCGCCAGCTTGGACTTTTTCGGTTCCCCCGAAGATCTTCCACCACTTGCGCCAATCTGCGTACCTCTCCCTCCAACTCCTCCGCACGAGAGGTTGGGGCTGTCTCCTGCAAATGTTGGCGAGACCCCCTTTCCTCCATGTTTGTTTCTTCTCTCGCCGCAACATTTGGTGCCCTAGGTCTTGAGCTTCATCTCCGCGTTTTCCGAACATGAGCATTCCTCGATCGGACTCGGGACATCGTTGCAGGCTTTTCTCTGTCCTTCCCTGAATTCTTGTAACAGGGAGGTCATAATTTCAATCTGTTTTTCCATCCGATCCATCCTTTCCTGGATCTCCCTGTTCTGGGCCTCATTGGCCACTTCTCTCAGAGTCATCGATTCCTCAGGACTTACACCTCTTCGGCTGTTTCCCCTCATCGTTGTGTTTTTGTGTGTCTTCAATGTATTAGGAAATCGGGCTTTTTGTGCCGATCCCCACAGACGGCGCCAAAAGATGTTGATGCAGTTTTCACGCGTGCCTCAGCGAGTGCTTCGAACCTTCCAACGAGTACCTCCAAGCAACTCGGCGGGAACGTCTCGAACCTTCCGCTCATGGATTCAAACGATGACCGATCCTTCTGCTCGCGACAAGCTCGAGCAGGATTGCCCCCTTTGTCCGGGTTCGTCGTCTTCTTCGAACGGTGATTTCCGGACCTTCCAACGATGCCTCCAAATAGCTCGGCGGGAACGTCTCGAACCTTCCGCTCATGGATTCAAACGATGACCGATCCTTACGCTCGCGACAAGCTCGAGCGAGATTGCCCCTTTGTCCGGGTTCGTCTTCTTCGAACGAGTGATCTCCGGACTGCGCTCCATGACAACGGGTCGGGGTCGCGGGCGTTTCCGCGAGAACCCTCCGACGCTCAAGTCGATGATCGGGTTTCTCTTTTTGGTATCTCCTCGGTGAGGAGACCGGAAAGATGAAAGGGTATTATCACCCCTTTTTGGATATAAATATGGTGTTTTTTAGAAAATCAGAAATGAGAAAATAAGAATCAGAAGAACCTGTTTTAGCTTACAGGTCCTTGGTCAATGAAAATTGCTAACCCTCTGAGAGTTAAAATCTTCAACCTCTCTGTGAATTAGAAGTTCCAACCCTTGTGCCGTTCTCCTTCGTTTCCTTTTATACTCTGTTTTTCCCGCTCTTTTCCTTTCCAGGCTGTCCACTCCCACGTTAGTGGTATCTGGGTCCCTCTGACAACTGTGATTGGCGGAATATTCCCTAGGGATGAGCGGCTGTCCCCTTAACCCGATGCACGTGGCCAGATCACCATGTCGGGCAAGCGTGCAGGGAATGATGACACCTTGGTGGCACGTGCCGACCGCCGACAACGATGTCATCTCTCCACCATGTGGGACCCTTGTCATACACCAAAAGGTATGCCAAGATTACGAGAAAGCGGGTCGGGTTGCCCGGGCGGGTCTTGCCCGATTGTGCTCGTGGAACTCTGCGGCGAGAGCGATGTGCTCGACTCCGACCTTGATCGACTTTGACCGGAAGGATGTCCTCGAGCGAGCAACGAGCTCCCGACCTTGACCGACGATTGACCGGAAGGATGACCTCGGCGGCAAGGAGCTCTCGACCTTGACCGGCTTTGACCGGAAGAATGACCTCGAGCGGGCAATGAGCTCTCGACCTTGACCAGCTTTGACCGGAAGAATGACCTCGAGCGGCAAGGAGCTCTCAACCTCGACCAGCTTTGACCGAGGGTCGCTCGGCTAGAGTTACCATCGTGAGTCTTGCTTGAGCTGGAAGGGCTTTTAGGGGCCTGTCTGATATTTTACCCAAACAATACTGTTAAGTTGCATCATCTCTAATTTACATCAACTCAAAATCAATTTTTTTATATAATTTAGTCGTTACTTATAAAATAAGAATAATAGAGACGCCCGAGCCGCCTCAGAACTAATAAACATATAAGATATATACACTAATGCACGAGCCATTAATAATGAGATTCCTATATAATAAAAAATAAATTAACTTACTCATCTATTATTAGATACATGTATGGGATTTAACAAATAATTAACCCATTTGGACACCAGAGCTTTGACCCCTCACATGCAGATGTGGCAGCGGACACACACACACACACACATATATATATATATATATATATATATATAGTAGAAAATTAATTACATGCAGCTATTGCTAGATGTACAAAATTAGGCAATAGGCTCAGCAAAGACAAAGCTCTCGCAGATCTAAAGAAAGAAAGCTTTCTAAAATCATTCTTCAAAATGTACACAGAGAACATCTCAGAGTCAGAATTTACAATCTTGGAGTCAATCCGCCAGTATCTTCTTGAGGATGACAATTTCGACTTCGACCTATTTCCTATTCCGTTTCCTTCAGAAAGCACTACTTCGAGTGACGACTGTAACTCCAACGACACAGCCGTAACCACGATACCTCAGACGCCTGAGAGCTATCATCACGCGCAAGGACGTTTTCGAGGCGTGAGGAGGAGGCCGTGGGGCACGTTTGCTGCGGAGATAAGGGACAGTAAGAACAAGAATGGGGCACGAGTTTGGCTGGGGACATTTGAAACGCCTGAGGATGCTGCATTGGCTTACGACCGAGCAGCTTTCAGACTTCACGGCCAAAAAGCCAAGCTTAATTTCCCTCACCTCATTGCCTCTAATACTGAGGATATTGGATTTAAGGCTAGGAATAGGCTTGCATCTAGGGAACCTTCTTCGTCGTCATCCAAGTCGTCCGAATCTTCGAAGCTTAAGCGGAGACGACTAATGAATCAGCCGGGTTTCTAAATGGGGCGGATAAAGATTATGTTCGTATGTCAACGGATATTTCCTTTTTTTTTTTTAACAGTAGCGATCGACATCTTAAATTTTTTGTTATAAATTTTATTCTAAATAATGTATCATTAATTGAATTATTGATAACTATTTATAAAATTTGAGTGAATTAATTATATTATTTTACTAATTAATTGATAAATAATATATTATTGAGGATAATTTTTTGAAATTAAAAATTTAAGATGTATAATACTAATATATTTAATTATGAAACTTTTGAAATGTATCTTATTAATAAAATGAATGATTAATATTAATCTTGTTATGGTATTTTTATTAGAATTTACAATCAGGTAGTATTAACTGATTTTGTTTTGAATTGTTATAATTCCTAACCATAAAAGAAGTTTCGGCTTATTTAACTTGTAAGTTTTGGTATTTTTTTATGATATATAATGTATAACAGTTTCCATTTCAAAGTAAAACCACAAGTCACATCACGCGCAGGTTCAAGTCTTGAAGTCTTGTACCACCTTGCGTAACTCTTACAACGACTTTAACTAATAATAGTAGGGTTTGTGTAATGTATTCACTAGAATGCGACAAAAATGCCGCCCTTGTACAGACTACTATTCGATAGTGAAATGACATGATGAAACAAATTTTATCATGTCAATTCAAATGCAAATTCTATATCTGAATTTTTTAATTGACAGCATTACTATTAAATAGTTTCTTAGATTGTCGTTAGTGGACGGACATGTGTTGTTCTCGTGTTTCAATAAGAATACTAGGCTTATATTATTTTCGTTTTCCATTTGTAGTAATTACTTAAAGATAAGGATTCTGGTTCTTGTGCTTATTGAGCTAGCAGACTGTAAAACCAAAAAAAAAAAGTAGTGCCCAGCAATACCAGCTATATTTGTTACAACATGAATTTTAAATTTAGTGCAGCCTACATGAAATCTTAATCTTTACCATAGCGGTGCTTCCCTTTCTGTGAATTGCATTTGATGAAATGTGACACACCTATGAAGAGCAGTTCCAATTGACTGAGAATATCTCACATCTGACTAAGAATTTATAGGCTTTCATATGGTATCGCAATAGACTAATGCATGAATTATTTATATATACGATCGATCTTTTTCATTCCAGTTAAAACTAGAGAGATTGGTAAATACCAAATCAATTTTTTGTCTTACTCGGATTGGGTTAATAAAAAATTACTATATATAACAAAAAATTTATATCCCAATTTTGTAAATATATCATTTATCATCTTAATAAACTCATGTTCCCCTCCACCTTCAAGAATTGAGGAGCATTTTCAGCTGCCAAATCCGAAAAAATAAAACAAAAAAAGAATGAAAGAAAAGTATAAATCAAGTTTTTAACCCTTGATTTTCTTACTTTTTCTTTAAGAAATAATATATTTAAAAAGGAGTGAAGATACTCTCACCCCACAATTTGTGCAAATCTACCCCATTTCAAAAAGGTTCTTAAAAAAATTACATTTTAAAATAAATTTTAATATAAAAAATTTAAAATTTTAGCCAATAACATCTTTTTTCTTGACATAAACCTCTTTATCGTTGTTGATCACTAATGTTAGGTTTGTTGATCACTAATGTTAGGGTGAAGCTATTAGACCCACGAATTTACTCTCCAAACCCGACATTTCATAATATTATTCAATTACTAATTTGTCCTTTAATTAAACTACATGTAACGAGCGAATTAAGCAAATAAGAATAGGGCTGGTCAGAATCGAACTAAAACTGATGTTTTTTTTTTGTTCGGTTCGGTATTTTTTAAATAAAAACCGAATAAATAAAACCAACCGAACCGAATAGTTTGGTTTGATTTTCAGTTCAAAAATTAAAAAATCCCAACTGAACCTAAACCAATGGCATTTTTGTAACTTTGACTAGCCTATATATACACATTTTACTCACAATCCGTCGAACCCTGGATCCCAAAAGGTCAAACATGCGTTCTACAGCTGCTGCTTGTTGTGCTTGCTGCCCCTGCTGCTGCTTCTTGCTTCCTACCCCTACTCGCTACGCTTCCGTGCTTGCTGCTGCTGCTTCTGCTTTCAGCACTGCTGCTGCTTCGCTTCGCACTCGCTGCCGCTTCAGGCCGCTGCGTCTTGCTTCTGAGTGCTAGGTGCTAGGTGCTCAAGTCTGCTGCTTGATTCATTGCTGCTCGCTATTGTCTGCTACTAGGTCGTCTTGCCTGCTGCTTCTGCTACTAGGTCGTCTTGTCTACTTCTTCGCTTATCTGAAGGTCATCTCTTCTTGCTCCTCCTATTTTCATTATTTTTCTTCCGTTGTTTCTATTGCTGTGTTTTTGCCTTCTCTGTCTCTTAAAATTTGTTCGTGTGTGTGTGTTTTTTTTACTATAGAGAGGATAATAGATTAATAGTATTTTGGTTTTTGGATTCTGACTTTTGAGCTATTTAAATCAACATTCTTGCTTTTTTTTTCTTTTTTATTATTCTTTTTCCAGAACCTTAAACTTTTACATGAGTATATTATTAATCTGAAAATAGGTTGAAGGGTATTTGAGATTTAATTAATTGATTTGCTGTAAAATGAGAAAAATATTAATTAATAATTTATAGAATTATTTTTTATTTTTATTATACCCACTTTGTAAGTTATTTTATTTTTATTTATTATACATTGATTGCAGTAATGTTTGTGTGCAGATAAAAGAAAATAATAATGATATAGAGAAGATTATGAAAGACGATTTTAAGGATGGTGTTCAAAATGAAAGAGGAGGTAGACGTTTGAGATCAGAAGTTTGGGAATCATTTTTTAAACTACCTGGAGGAAAAAAAATCGAAGTGTAAATATTGTAAGAAGGAGTATGCATGTGAAAGTATTAAAGGAACTTATAGCTTGAGAAATCATTTGAATATACGTTGTTCGTGTATAAAAAATGAAGCCTAAAATTGATAAAAATCAAAGTGCTTTAGCTCGTGAAAAGGGTGTTGGTAATGCTAAGCTTGTTTCTGTAAGTTTTAGTAAAGAGGCTTGTAGGAAAACACTTGTAAAGAAGATTATTAAATATGAGTTGTCTTTTAAGTTTGTGGAGGCAGAGGGGTTTTTGGAGTTTATGGCTACTTACTGTCCAAAATTTGATGTGCCGTCACGGAGGACAATTACAAGAGACATTCTTCAATTATATGAGAATGAGAAGATGATATTGAAAAGTATGTTTAGTGCAAGTCGTCAAAGGATATGTATCACTACGGATACTTGGACTTCAATTCAGATGTGTAACTACATGGTGATAACAGCCCACTTTATTAACAAAAAATGGGAGTTGCATAAGAGAATACTTAGTTTTGCACCGATTTCTAGTCATAAAAGAGAGGCTATTGGGAAGCTCATCGAGAAGTGTATGATTGATTGGGGTATTGAAAGTTTATTCATGATTACTATGGACAATGCAAGTGCTAATGAAAAAGCGGTTAATTATTCGAAGAAGAAGTTAGGAAATTGAAGTCGAGATTCATTAGTTTTAAATGGTTCGTATTTATATGTAAGATGTTCAGCACACATAATAAATTTGATTGTGAAGAATGGGTTGGATGTGGTAAAGACATAAATTGATAGTGTTCGCAATGCAGTGAAATATGTTAGGTCTTCCCCATCGAGGTTACAAAAGTTCAAAGCGTGTGTTGATGCGGAAAAGATTTCGTATAATGGGTTTATGGTGTTAGATATGCCAACAAAGTGGAATTCAACATTCTTAATGTTAAGATCTGCATTGAAATTTGAAAAAGTATTTGATAGATTGAAAGATGAAGATGACCATTATGTTAACTGGTTTGGAGCTGACGGAGATGATGAGAACAAGAACAAAAAGAATAAGGTGAGGCCACCGATGGAAGAAGATTGGGACAATGCAAAAAGGTTAGTCAAATTCCTATCCATCTTTTATGATGTGACCTTGAAATTTAGTAATTCTAAATTTGTAACTGCTAATAATTATTTGAATGAGATGTGGAAAGTTCATATTCATTTGAAGTCTCTTAATGATAGTGATGATGTTTTGCTAAGTTACATGGTTAAGCCTATGATAACAAAATTTGCCAAATATTGGGGTGATAATTTAGAGAAGGTCAACATGTTATTGATATTAGCAGTAGATCTTGATCCTCATTGTAAAATGAACTTTGTTACATGGTGTTTTAATAGTTTGTATGAAACTAAGAAGGTTGAGGAGTTGTGTAACAACCTTAAAGAGTTAATGATGAAGTTTTATCGCTACAATTCTGTTGATCCAAACAGTGTTATTAAGACTAGTTGCATGGTTCAAACTAATGGAATTAGTTAATGTGCTGACTCTAGTTCTCTTGATCCTTTTGCACAATATAAAAAGATGCAAGGCAGTACACAATATGGATATGGTGGGCAAAATGAGGTTAAAAGATACTTCTCAGATAAAACAGAAATGATGGTTGACAATTTTAATATTTTGAATTGGTGGAGTTTGAATTGGCATAGATATCCAATTTTGTCTCAAATTGCCATTGATATTTTGGCAATTCTAGTTTCTACCTTTACTTCAGAGTCGGCATTTAGCACTAGGGGTCGCATTCTTGACTCATTTAGGAGTTCTTTGACTCCTAAAACAGTTGAGTCCTTAATTTGCACTCAAAATTAGCTTCAATCAACTCTTTTCGAAGATCGCATAATAGAACCAACCGAGCAAGAAACTGAATTTTATGAAGTTGCTGAAGCAGATAATAACATGATTTGTTAACTTTGAAATTTGAATAATTTATATGTAGTGTTCATTATTATAAATATTGTTTTCATACATTAATTTTATTTCTTTGTAGAATTTGTAAGACCATTACTAGCACAAGTAACAGAGGATCAATTGACAATTGAGTTATATTTTTAGAATAATAGGTATCACTTATTCACTTATACAAATTTAATATATTATTTTTATAGTTATATTTATTCTTATTTTACTCATTTTAATTTTATTTGTGTAGATTTAAGTTGAGAAGTATGTGGATGTTAGAACTTGGAAGTTGTTAAAGTTGCAAGAGAATGGAGATGGTGAAAAAAGGGAGAAGGATGATTTTTAATTTTTATGTTATACTAGTTTTTTATGGTTGATTATATTTTTTTCATTTTTATAGTATAGAGTTATGGATTGTATAAGTTAATTTGGTGATTATGACGAATGATTTGGTGATGGTAGTACTTGATAGTATACTTTATTGAATATTAGTGATTGATGAAATTAAAAAATTGTAGATTTATATGAGAGGTATAGGGTTCTAAATATAAAAACCGAACTGTTGAGAAGAACCGAACTAAAAACCGAAATCGAACCGAAAATCGAAACCAAATCGAAAAATCGAAACCGAACTAAAAACCAAAACCGAACCGAACTCGAACTAAACGAACTTTTGGTTTCGAGTTCGGTTTTTTCATAAATGTTTCTCTGTTTTTACATAAACCTCAAATTTGAGTCATGAGAAATAATACATAGAATAATTAATGAATACCGGGTAATTGTTAGTTAGCTTCGAGTATGCCGCATTATTCTATGCAATTAACAAAACCAAATAAGATCTATTTAAATATTTTAAACCTACATTATACCGACATTTTTTTGCGTTAAAATTCTTTACGAAATTATCAAAACTACAGAATTTTCAAGTAAAACAACAATGGCCATAAGGGGAAAAAATAGTAGTTTTTCATTAATTTGTCATCGAATTTACGAAGAGAGAATCTTTTCAATTTGCTTTGGCGAGATTTCGATCCCTCCATGCGTCTCCTCCGAATTAGTTGGAGAAAACCCTTCTTCAACTGGGAATAAGATTTGGGCATGAGCTATGACTTAGGTTGAATGTGGTCTACGAGCTATTTTGTTGATTGTGTTTGGAGAATGCCCAACAGGCCTGCTCGGGGGCAAACCCAGCCGGGGCAGAAGACCTAATCACTAGCACGAAGGAACCCCTGCTCGGTGTCAAAGCTGGTCGAGGTCAAATGTTCTAAGCTAGTGAGGCTCGGATATTCCCATCCTGCTCAGAAAAAATCCACAACCATCGAGCGAGCCCTAGTCACATTATGAGCAGCACCAAGAACAGGAAGACACCAGTGCTCGAGCAGAACGAGCCCAAGCATAGTAGCCCCACGTCTGTAATTCAGAACAGTGAACGCTTCTCTCTGAGAAGAATAAAGTAGCCGCCAGGCGCCCCCCTCACCCTGACATCTCGTCACCACAATCGATGATCGATAGGCACCCCCACTCCATAGGGTTTTGTCACTGTTACCAATAACCATCACACACCTCCACGGCATCATCATTTCACACATACCTGCACGGTATCATCATTTCATCACGGGAACCCATAACTTTCTGACACCCCGCACTCCCAAGTTGTGCCACTGTGACCTATAATCGTCAGAAGAATGCAAGCACAATAAATGCAGGGATGGCCCCAAAGCACGGAGGGCAGGAAAAAAGGGAAATAAATATCAGACAAAGGGGTGAGGTAAAAGGATCTTCTTCTTCCGGATCTTCTTCTTCTTCCTTATCTTTTTAAACCTTCTATTTTCTAGTTTTTCTCAGATTAAGAGAGAATTTACAAAGAATCAACCCGATTACTGACTTGAGCGTCAGAGGGTTTTCGCTAAAAAAAACACCTGGAGACCTCTGATACTTTTCTGTGAATACATGCCAGAAGATACCACCGCTTCAGTGAACGGGAAAGCGCAGGAACAACTAGCGACCAGACGACAACATTACTATTTGGAAGCGATTAGAAAACCGCATCAACAGATTGTTCGAAAAGTAAGATACACAAGATTATCTAGGTGTTGATCTGACCCGAATAAAGTTGAGCTGAAAATTTGATTATGGCTAGCTTATCTAATAGTGGATCTGGGTTTGAATAATAATGGCATCTATCGTGAACAGCGATGTGAGAGCATATTACCCCAATGAATAATGGAGAGCTATAGTTTAGGATCCTACCTGAGAGACTAATACGATGGTAAATGTAGAGAAAGCCCTAATACAATCTAAGGCTTAAAGATGGGTTCAAGAAATTGTCATAATATTTCATTTGATTTAAGGTCAGTGTTTGAGGTTTAAAGGAGTTTGACTAATAACAAATGACTAATTCTAAGTCAAGGAAGGTCTTTAAATGGATATGGAGGGTGGGGATGTCTAGTTTAGGTTTCTTGCAGGGTCGTTGTTTAGAAATGTTTAGACGACTAAACGATTGTTAGTTCAATGGTGGTGATTGATATTAGGTTGATGGATGATCCTAGGAACCCTCTATGGGATGCGATATTTATATATAAGTCTTGAGGGAAATCTTAATCGACAAGGCTTAGGAATCTTACTCTAATAAGGTAGCACGAATCCTTAGTGCTATAAGGTAAGAATTAATACAAGAAGTTGGAAAAGAAAATATAACAAAATAAAAATGAAATTTTAGTTAGTTGAGGTTATTATTAAGATTTGATGGGATGTTTAGAGTAAAACTCTCATGTTTATATTATAACACTAATAGTGTATTTACTTCTCGAATAAGGGAATTGGAATCTAGAATCAAAATCATTGACAACGTTTACTTTGTAAAATGGTAACGAAAATCAGAATTGAAATTATAGCCACCATAATTTGAGAATGAAGAATATGAGATTGATTCCCAAATCTCTAGAGTCCACCTTAATATGAGAATGAAGAATGAGAAATTGATTTCTAATGAGGGGCTTGTGAATCAATCTCTTATTCCTTGAACTTTCTATTCTACCCCCAATGAATTGTCATAATCCCCAAAATCCCCTCAATCAAATTTTGCCTTTTTGCATTTTAGTCTATATAGAATTATGAAAATACACATAAGTTTTGAATTATTTACAAATATGTACTTCCTCTGATGATGATAATAATAATAATTGTCAATAATTTCATTATAATTATTAAATTTTATATTTTAGTTATTATTATTATTATTATTATCATTAATATCATCATCATCATTATTATTATTATTAATTTTATTATTTTAATTATTTAATTATTATTATTATTGTCATTCGTTTCATTATTATTATAATAAAAATTTATTAATTTTATTTTTTAATTATTATTATTATTATTGTCATCAATGTCAATATTATGAATATAATATTATTAAACTTTATTATTATTATTTAATTATTATTATCCAAATTTATTAATTTTATTATTTTAATTGTTATTATTACTGTCATTAATGTCAGTATTATTAAAATTATTACTTATTTTTATTATTGTCATTAATTTCATTATTATTATTATCATCAAATTTTATTAATTTTATTATTTTAATTTATTATTACTATCATTAATGTCAATATTATTAATATTAATAATATTATTATTTATTATTGTTATTATCATCATCATCATTCTTTTTGTTGTTGTTGTTGTTATTAATGATAAAGTATTATAATAAATTAATATATTAATGTTAATAATAATTATGACAATAATTAATTAAGAACTTTTTAGTAATTTGAAATAATCAAACTCATTTCGATTCTGATTCCAAGGCAAAGTAAACATATTAATGGCAATCCAGCTCATTCCAATTCTGATTCATACAGTTTAATTAAACAACTTCTTCTTATTCCTATTCCCCATTCTCATTCTAGCCCATTCTCATCCTTGTCCATTCCGATTCTAGCCTATTTTGATTCTCATTTAATAAACGCACCATAGGTTTATTAAGAAAATGGGTTTAATGAGTAAAATAATGCATTCAAATAATATTACCCATACTGTTATTTTAGCATAATTTAAATTTAACTATTTTACCCTTATAACATAAAATAATTAAATTATTCAAAACATATACTTTTACGCCACAAATTTATATAATTAATGAGGATTTAATTAGTAAATTGTTCAAATTTCTTCTTTATTTAAAATTATTTCAAAAATAACGTGAATTTTTTATAATTATTTTTTGAAGCGTGATAAATATACACAATTTGAGTAGTTCAAATATTACCTTTCTTTAACAAGATCTTTAATAATAAAATGACAATAGGACCTTGAATTAATATTTCTTTTTTTCCAGGCAACCGCACAAAAGTTGCCTGGGCCGCCTATAATGCACTAAATCTAGCGAGAACATTAAATTCTTTAATAAGATCAATAGATGAGGACAAGACATTTTTAAAATATGAGTTCATTAAAGAGTTTCTTAGTCAATTAATTTTTAAAACTCAGTTAACAGTAGAATCATGTATAGAGTAATATAACAAATAACACATCTGTACACTAGCACTGTGACCATCACATGCAGATGTAGCACTAATGTGCCCAATTTACCAACTTCGTCATATCTCCAAACGCTAATAATTAAGCAGTCGGATTTCCAGATAGAATAAAGATTAAAAAGATAATCCTCTTTTAATTAATCTTATCTTATTTTCCACTTTTCCGTGGCCTCTACACTTCTTTCAGCCACCCCACTGAAATAACACTTGTGATTATTACTTAACTAATTTCAGTTTTTATCATTTTTAAAAGGCTGTAGGTAATAAATAATTGACTAATAAAGATGATGACATGAAAATAGATAGGGATATGAGAGAATAGATGGCCCTCGCACAGGCATGCAAGCAAAAAATTTTCGTGGTAATTTATTGTCAACAAATAAATAAATTATATCCTACTCATACCTACACTGTGATTAAAAATCATTCGGTACAAAATCTTTAAAATTCAAGAAAAATTAAAGATTAAGAGAGAATTTTAATCCTACTCTTTCATAATAAGATGAACTTTTCAGAACGTAAATATTCATAGTAACAATTAATAATGTGTTAATAAATAAACAAAAATAAAGATTTTCAAAATTTTTACTCATATCATTGTCACGTAACGAAAGTAATAGTTGACCGACCTTAGATTCCTCTATTCCATTTAAGAAAAAAAAAAAACAAAAACAAAAACTACTACCATCCAACATTAAAAGGGAACACCCTCATTTTCACGCACTTTCAAATTCGATATATATATATATATATATCAAATTTTAAAATGAGTGAAAAATTTAAAACCGCGTGGTTTAAGTATTTTAAATTTTAAATCTTTAAAGTTTAGTAATTTTAAATTTTTTAAATTTTTTTACACTTTAAAATTTTACATCTATATTCTACAGGTACATTAACGCAAACATAGGAGTCATTATCAAGATTCCTTATGAATTAATCACATAACACAGCCGAGATTAGCTAGATACATGTATGGGATTAAAAAAAAAAAAAAACCAATAACACTGGCATTCCTGTGACACCCCACATGCATAGTAATTAAATAAGTATATGCAGGTACAACTAGATGTATAAATAAGGCAACAAATTCAACACAAAAGCCCTGCGGATCTAACAAAGCTTTCCAAAAGTATTTCTGATTAAAAAAAATGAACACAGAAAATATCAGAGAGTCAGAATTTGCTATCTTGGAGTCAATCCGCCAGTATCTTCTCGAGGATGACGAGTTAGACTCTAACGACATTTCTACTTCCTTTCCTTCAGAAGCAGCTACTTCAAGTGACTCCAACGACACGTCCGCCCTAACCGCCACTCCTCAGACACGTGAGAGCCACGCTCAAAGGTGTTTCCGGGGTGTGAGGAGGCGGCCGTGGGGAAAGTTCGGAGCAGAGATAAGGGATGGTAAGAACAAGAACGGGGAACGAGTTTGGCTGGGGACGTTTGCTACGCCTGAGGATGCTGCATTGGCTTATGATCGAGCAGCTTTCAGACTGCACGGCAAAAAAGCCAAGCTTAATTTCCCTCACCTTATTACTGGCTCTAATATTGAGGATAATATTAGCGTTACGAATAATAATAAGCCTCCATCTCCGCAGCCTTCTTCTTCATCTTCGTCGTCGACTTCGACGTCTTCTGAATCTCTGAAGCTTAAGCGGAAACGGCTAATTAATGAAGCAGCCAGGTCTCCGAATTGGATAAAGAATCTCCTATGATCTGTTATCATTTTGAAAATTGATTGAGGTATCAAAGCCTGATAAAAGGTTGAAAAAATGCACTCAAATCTCGGCATTTTGTCAAAATAATTAAACTCACCCGAAACGCTTCATTTTGAGTATGTATTTGTAACCTTTGTTTCAAATATCAATGCTCTGTTACTTTATACAAGCTGTCCTAGGGCACGACTTCAAGCGTAGCGAGCTCCCACTGATGTTCCGGGCCCACAAAAGAGCTACCCGAATTCGCTTTACTTCCCGGAACACTCTTTCAGTATTTCTTGTTTTTGGACCTTTTTTGAGATGTGTATTTTATTAATAAATGAATGTGTGTATCATGAATTGCTTTAAAATTTACGACTTACAAAATTAACAAACACTTAAATGCTTCTCTGGAGCACAACTAATATGCTATGCTGATTAGTTTAAAAGTCACGTCATAAAAAAAAATAACCATAGACTTATAAATTTTATTTTTTATACTTGACATTATTAAATTAGTTGAATTAAATATCTCTTGGCATGTATAATTTTTATATAATTTATTTTTATTATTTTACACTTTCATCCAATTAATAAATTTATATTACATTAATTTATACAAAAATTTCTAACTCTATCAACATTCTCCAAAAAATGGCCATACGACTTCTAAGGTTACACCCATATGTTTAAACAACTTAATACTAAGGTAGTGTTTGTTTTTTATCTGAAATCTGAATGAATCTGAATTTACAAAAGTCTTAATAGTATTTTTATTTTTTATTTTTTGACGTATAAATATAAGTAGTAAATTTTTTTTTATAAACTCAAAATATCTTAATTATAATAATTTTGAACTTGTGACCTAAAAAATGTTATATATACTTGAAGTTTAAATAAATATATATTTACAATGTTTCTAGTGCAATAATTTTTATATGTTATAAATGTTTATAAGGTAAGCATTTGATATATAATTTATGAAAAATAATTTTGATAACATTTTTTTACAATTTAACATAATATTTATACATAAGAAATTGTTATCTAATAATAAAATAATTTGCTTAAAATTCAAATTGAATGTATGTTAAGTATTTAATACTAAGTAAAATTTAAGATCAAGGAAAATTTTAATATAGCATCTGATAGCTTCATAGGAAATAATTATATTTAAAAATGTTATTTGTGAGAAAAAAAGATTAATTTTCTATTTAAACATTTTATCATTCAGATAAAAGACATCAAATTTTACTTTTTCTATTCATGTGAAAATATCTTATAATAAAAATTTAGATACAAAAACAAACAAGTCAAAATATCAAAACATCTTAAATTATATTTAATAAGGTTATTTGTGAGAAAAAAAATTAATTTTCTATTTAGATATTTTATCATTCTGATAAAAGACATTAAATTTTACTTTTTCTATTCATATGAAAATGTCTTATAATAAGACTTCAGATATAAAAATAAATAATCCAAAATATCAAAAAAATCTTAAATTGAGTCAAATTAAGACTTCAAATATAAAAACAAACAATCTCATCTCCAATTCGAAAATATTATTTGGTGTAAAAAAGTCCATTGTTTGTAGTGTTGTTCATTATGTCGTACTTACAATTAAATAAGGGTGAACTAATTTTTTCTCTATAGCCTACAACCTCCTTTTTAATTGATTTTTTTATGTCAAATTAATTTTGGTAAGAGTCCCTAATTAGCATTTATTTTTTTTCTCTCTCTCTCAATTCCACCGACTGCAGCTCCAACCAATTCTTTCCCATTTTCCGCAAGGGTTCAACTGGAAATGAATTTTTCTGTTTATTTGTTACAAATAATCAACATTGCTACAGACTGTCATGATTCGAGTATCAATCATTTTTAATTAGCCATGAAATCTACAAATTAAATTCTTTTTCTTATAAACCTCAGTAAAGATATAAAACGCATGCCAATTTTGAAAATACAATCAACAAAAAATGTCCCAATTCAAATGCCACAAAGAAGATGCATTCGAGTTTATAAATATTAAGAATCCGTAGACAAAAGAGAATGAAAGTGAGAGTTTGATTGTAAAAAGTGATGGTAGAGAGACAACAAAATAATTATGAGACCGAGAAAAAAAATAAATTAATTAATGAAAGGCAACTGTGAGATGGAGAGTTTCATATTTTAAAATTTTAATAATTATATTAATTTTTAAAAATAAGTGAAGAAAAGAATATAATTGTTGGGGTTCCGACAATCCCATACAATAATTAAATGCAACTTACAAATTAAATAAAGATTTTAAAATTTGTGTAATCGTGTTGTTGTCCTGTAAGGAAGATACAAGTTGATGACCATCTTTAGATTCCAATCGATTCAGTTTTATAAATACAAAAAAAAATGGTAATACCGTCGCTAACGTTAAAACTTTTGAACAGAAATAATACATTCAAACAAGTTGTATTCGATTGCAATTTAATTTTCCTTAAATAATTATTTTTATTGTTTATATATATATTTATTTAATATATATTGGGATGGCTACCAATTGGGTTATTTGTTAAATCATAGGACATAAATTAGGAAATAATGCATTCAAAACGCAATGCCCTCGCAGATCTAAAACAACCCTTTCTTAAAATCTTTCTGAAAAATTTACACAGAAAAAATCTCAGAGTCAGAATTTGCTATCCTGGAGTCAATCCGCCATTACCTTCATGAGGATGACGAGTTTGACCTCGGCATTCCTACTTCGAGGGACTCGAATGACATGGCCGTAACCAATATCAAGACACCTCAGATGCCGGAGAGTCGTCATCACGTGCAAGGATGTTTATTTAGAGGGCTGAGGAGGAGGCCTCGGGAAAAGTTCGCAGCCGAGCACGAGTTTGGCTGGGGACACATATTTCGCCTGAGGATGCTGCATTGGCTTATGATCGAGCAACTTTTAACCTTCACGGCCCTAAAGCCAAGCTTAATTTTCCTCACCTAATTGGCTCTAATGTTGAGGTTATTTAAGTTTCGAATTATGATGAGCTTTCTTCATCGTCAATTGAGGTTATTAGAGTTTCGAATAATGGTAAGCCTTCATCTTAGTCATCATAAGCGGAGACGCCAAATGCAGCAGCCTAGTTTTGCAAACGGCATAAAGATTCTCCTCTAATCTGATCTTATTTTATTATTATTTTTTTTTTTTACTGAACATTTAAAATGTATATGTTATTAATAAATATTGTCAAGATTAACTTCTTTATTATTTTTTTCTCAGTAAATATCCAAAGAGGGATGATGGTACTTAAAGTCCTGAACATAATTAATTACTAAGTCGGATGTGACAAAAACGCAGCCCTCATGCATATTATTATTTGACAGTGAAATAGTTAGATAAGCGACCATTTGGAAATGAATATTTTGTGATCGAAACTAAGTTATCTATCACATCATTTAAAATGTATATATATATATATATATATTTTTTTTTTTTTTTTAACTTCTATAAATACTTTTATAAGAATTTAAATTCTTGCTCTCAACATTGTAAGTGTAATACCTCTCCTACTAAACTATAAGTCCATTTATTATTTAAAATGTATATTTATTTATATTAAATTTTAACATTTTTATCACACAATACTGCATGTTTTGAACTAGTATCAAAACTCACAGATACAAGTATATCGCCCGAATAAGTTTAGAATCAAGAAAATAATGAAGCTTCTAGTTCAATTTCTCGTGTGAATTTCTACAGTCAATAGTTTTGTATCTTTTTTGGCATTCCCTTCGAATGGATCAAGCATGGCCCATATGAGGCAACAAGGTTCATTCTCCTAATGACTAGTGGCAACAAGGTTCATGCATGAAGATTGAATACATATATCAATGTGTCGATATTTATTCATGACAAGTCCTCTTGGACAAGGAACTAGATCCTCTTCTGGGTTTTTCCTTGTCTCTACTAAGCTTTTCTAGATCCAAAGACATGTAGCACACTTTATTTGTACGGCTGAAGTTAAATTTAACCTTTATTTTCTAACGCATGGTATTTAACCCAAAAACTTTCCTAATATAAACCTAATTATTCTGATTTTCTCTACCTTCACAAAATTATAATTATATGCATGAGCAGCAGCAATAGTCTGTGCAAGAAGTGATACAGTAGTAGCAACACTAATTTCGTTCATCGAATTGTAACTGAAAGTGAAAACTTGTGCTATTTTGTTGAAATTCTTCACGATGCATTGAATTCATGCATTGATTGGACATTACTAGCCAACGACACAGCCGACAGCTTCTATTTTCGAAATCAAATCCTCTCTTTAAGGAGGAGGCTCAGGTTTACATTTGAGTGAGTTTTTGAGTTAAATATCATGAGTTAAAACATAAGATTTAGATTTTTTTTTTATTTGAAATCTGAATAAATCTGAATTTTTCTTATGTCTAAGCAGATCTAAATATGAACTAAATACTAATATTGAATGACATGTTTTTATTTTTTTTAATATTTGAATATAAATAGAAACTTATTTAAAATTTTAACGGGTCAAAATTTTTCTAAAATCTGAATAAATCTAAATATGAATATTGGATGACATGATTATTTGACATTTCTGTCAATGTAAATTGAAACAAAAAAAAAAATTAGACTTTAATTTAAGAAATAAATATATTTTCTAGAGACAATTTTTAAATATAATATTTACTTCTCATTTTAGACATTTTCTATTAAAATAAAAGTAACAAAAGTTTATTTATTTTTTTATTTAGATATAAATATCTGAAAATAAAAAAATAAGTTACAAAAAATAAATAAATAAATGTAAAAAAAGCTTAAACTAATAAAATTTTGTATTTTTCAGGCAATGAATAAACACCTACATCTCAACCATAAAAATTAAGTGATGACACATATATCTTTAAACGTGAAAACGCCTAGGTGGAAAAGGAGAAAGGAAGCCCATAAGAGTTCCCTTGGACACTTGTCCTACACAATTCTTGGGCCAATATGTTCTGCATTGAACTTTAACTGGTGCCCTTGTGATGATTCTCCTTTCCTTTTTCTTTGCAGTTGCCATCCTCATTATATGGCCACAGCTATTTTCATATTCTAGGAACCTTTCTTCACCTTTCTATGATCTCCTACTATTTCTCTAAAACGAATTTTTACATGAATTTTTTATGCTTTTTGCATTAAATCTGCAGCGCAATGCTTTATGCAGAATAATTCTTTCAAGGATATTCTTCAAGGGGCCAAAGTTGATCCCTACTTTCCATTGCCATCACTACCTTATAATTAATTTATATTAATCAGATTACACTGCATTTGGACTTTATTTCTTAAAATAAAAATAATTAAGTCAATAAAATTAAATAAAATCTTACCATGGGCATAGTCACAGCCATAATAACAATAAAAGAAAGTTCAAAGTAAAAAAAAGCATCTTACATAGACGTGTCAAGTTTATGAAGAGAAAAAGATTAATGAAGTACCCGCGAAAGCAAAAGGAAAGGGTATAAAATGGGTCAGTTGGTGTCCTAAAAGTAGAGAAAATGAACAGTAGGAAAGCAACAAGGCCACACTACAACGAGAAAACAGACAATAATATGACTCAACCACCATGTTTCAATCATGTATAATGTATGTATAACTTCTCTCAAATAATCTAAAATGAGACCACTGCTAAGTACAAAGACTTGTGTGAAAAGATAATTGCAAAAGACATGGGAAACACTCTGCAAAAACCAAAAGAAAGCCAGGAAAAGAAAGAAGGAGAAGAAGGAGGAGGAGGCAATGCAAGCAGCTTCACTTGTGAAATTTGCATAGAACCAGTGGCAGCAAACAAGAAGTTCAGGAACAAAAACCTCTGTACTCACCCTTTCTGTCAAGAATGCATAGCCAAATACATCCAAGTGAAGGTACAAGACGACAGCACAGCCAAAATAGAATGCCCTGGATTATACTGTAAGCATAATTTAGACACATTTGCATGCAAACCCAGAATCCCAGCGAGTCTCTTTTCAAAATGGTGTGATGTTCTCTGTGAGGATTATGTTCTATGGTTTGAGAGATGCAACAGCCCCAACCCAAATTGCAAGGCTTTGGTGGTGAATGAGTGTGAGACGAATGGAACATTGAAGAAAGCTCAGTGCCCAAATTGTAAGCAATGGTTCTGTTTCCAGTGCAAGTTGAAATGGCATGCTGGGTACAGATGTGAAGAAAGTGGAAACTTGAGGGATCGCAATGATACTGTGTTTTTCCAGCTTGTGGAGAGAATGAATTGGGCTAGGTGCCCTGGTTGCGGCCACTGTGTTGAACGAGTGAACGGCTGTTCTTCTGTTCTGTGCAGGCTTGTTTATTTCCTCCACTTTTTCTTGTTATACATGTACAATTTGAGAATCTAAATTTTTCATGATCAAAATTCTTTTTTTATTTGTCTTATTTTTCAGATTTAAGACTAGATTTTGCTATAAATGTGGGAGAAAGCTTCCGATTGGATGTTCATGGGAAACAGCTGGACATAACTGTGGGATAATAATTTCGTTCGTTGCAGGGATTGTAGTATTTCTTGGGATGATAATATTACAGGGTAAGTATGAAAAAAATTCTTTGCCCCATCTTTTTTTTTTTTTTTTTGGGTATACTTGGTAGTGTTTGCGATTGGAGAAAAGGGCCATAGTGGTTACATGAACGTTTGATCATATCAGAATTTTAATCATTATTAATCATACTCTCTGTAACGCTCAAATGTAAATCTGTTATGAAGCTGAAAAGTAATATGCCAAACTGGAACAATAGTTGGCTTCTAGAAGGCCAGATCATGTTGCCATGTCAGCAAGAATGGGAGAATCTGTTAATGGCAACATACCATGCCTTCTAACAACGAAGATTAACTACAAACTAGCAGACTTTAAGTTCAAGAACCATATGTAAGTAGAAGTACACAATGTGTTTCATTTTATTGTAGGCAGTCAGCGTAACGCGACTCATCCAGGTCAAATCTGAGCTTCTTATTGTTGTGAGTGAATGAACTATTTACTCTACATTATTGTTGCATACAAAGTTTAGTAACTGATTGTTCCATTACTTGACTACAAAGCTCAGTCTATCAATCAGAATTTCCATTCATGTGCAGAATTACAGTATTCAATGTGTTTATATGCTTCTCTCTCAAGATTTGGCAGGATTTCCATATTAAATCAGAAAATTTGTTGAACTATAAACAAATATAAAATTTAGTTATATTAAATCAGAAAATGCTGGTGTATGTTGATTATCTCTGCTGTGTTTGAATTCACTTTGCTTGAATATCTTGCTTAACCTAGTCTATGTATAACTAGCTTGAGTATCAAAATCATCTATGGTAGCTGTATCAGTTCGGAGTAAGTGTATCAGCACAATCAATTTACATATGACCAGCGCATAATATTGTTCTACACCGGCATTTGTGTATGACTAGCTGTGACTGCTCTTTTTTAGTTCCAAGCATACTCAAATACTCGATACGACAGGCTTTCTATGCTCTACTTATGCATTGAGAAGCTAATTGAAAGCATTATCGATTTTATAATTCTCTTTCATCATTGCTGTATTTCTTCTTTTTTCCTTCTTTTCTATTGCCAATAGACTGATCTGGAAACTGGAAAATATGCTATGAAAGAATGTTAAGAATCCACACACTGAGTTATATATTGTACTCATTTTTTTTCATTTTTCTTGTTTCTCTTTTGCAGGTAATCATTAGGTTACTTATTGTGAGATTCCACCACGCTATGCTCTCGTCAACATTTTTAGTACATGTACAGCTGTTATACCTTGATGCAAATGGAATGATCTCCTAGCTTTAATTCAAAATTAGACCATAAAATCAGCTTTAATACAGAAATTAACGATCATAATTCTACTAGCTTAGCAGTTGATTAGATGCTTGTACAAGAAGAAACTGAATCATATATGCCCTTGAACCTTATCGTGAATTTATTAATTTATTTCTTAGTTTCTCCTTTTTCCATTAGATCTTTAAACCCAGAGACCAGTTTTTATATTCTTCTGGTTTTGTTGTGCTCATTAGTTGATCAGAAAACACAGAGTCTCATAAATTAAAGGCTAATAGCATAGACCTTACGAGCAAATGAGGTATAAACAGAACAACTTTTTATCCAACAACCAGTACTAAACTGATCCAAACAAATCAGCAATGCTGAGAAATCTAACACATCAATCAATTTGAAGTTAATAAGCTATCATGTACACATGAATTTGACGTATACAATTCCAAAATTTGAATACCAGATACTAAAAAAGAAACTAACAAAAACCCTAGATTTTTCTAGTAAGTACAGTTGACAAAAATTAGTCCCAAATCTGCACATACTAATCAGTGGGCTGAAATTACCGTGAAACATTTACTTTATACATAATTTTAAATCTTCTACTAGAACTAGAGTCTAGTACCCAGATAAGAAACTAGGGTTAAAACCGTTCTTGAAAATCTTGAAGCTCTTCTAGAGTCGAGTACTAGTGCCAACCAACACGATGTCGTCTGGGCGCATAACTGACGACCTTCTTCACGGCAATATCCGGCCATTCCTCCCGACGTCGTTTTGGAGAATGATAACCGACCTTCGTCACAGCAATATGATCCGGCAGCTCCTCCCGACGTCGTTTTGGCGCGCAACTGACCTCCTTCTTGACAGCAACTTCAGGTTCAGGTTTCTTGATACCAAATATGGGCTGTGCCTGCACTTGTTCTTCTTCTTCTTCTTCTTCTTCTTCGGGGGAGGAGCACGTCGGGGGAGGGAAACCGGCACTTGCGTGATAAGCAAGACGGGACTTGGGCTCGCTGAGAATCTCCCAGGCGGTGGTGATGAGGCTGTGAGCTCCTGGAGCGGCGGCAGAGCAGTGAACGTCAGGGTTGATTTTCTTGGCGAGTTGGACGTAAGTGTGAGTGATCATCTTGTAAGATCTCCAGAGTCTTTCTTTGATGTCCAAAACGGCATACCAGTCAGTCTCTCCGGTGGGTGTTTTCCGTATGGCGGCGGCCCAATGAACGCGGTACGCTTCCAGGTACTGATCAAGCGACGGGTAAAACGGATCGACGATCTTGGCAGAGATTGCCCACTTGTATGCTACTGTATAATTGTGATTTATAAACTCTTCTTCCGCAGTTTCGATCATTATTTCAGTCATGATGAAAGAGAAACAAGAAAGATACTTGTTCGTAACTGCGTAAATTTAAGGAACAAAACTGGATTATGATGATTCCTTGATGTATAAGGAATCCCCCTCGTATAGGGAATGGTCTAATCGAAACCGCGGGAAGAAAATAACGGTAAGCTATTTAGAAAAAATAATAATAATAATAATAAATAAGGTAATTTTTAGCTGAGTCGCTATTATTTTTAGAAAAAAGTTCACGTAACAGAAGATTTGTAAACTGAATCAATTTAGTCCTTTGTAATTCAAATCTACGTCATTTAAATTCTCAATTTAATTTGTGTTAAAAGAGGCTATACCCCTATTTATCATACTAGTGATATAGAAAAGAAAAAAAAAAAACTCAACTTAAATTTTAAACAGAAATTATTGCATTAAAAAAAAAATTATACATTGTTTGGTTGAAAAAATTACTATAACAAGTTCAGTCTAATACATATAAAAATAGAAACTATAAAGCAAAAACAACCCAAACAAAATAAAAGAAAGTAGCAGGTATAGTGAATTCAGGTTAATATAAATAAATATTGCTACTCAGAACAACACATACAATCTAATTATACAAGAACAGAGAAGCAAATGCATCGACCTCATTCTCGTAGATATAAAATACTAATTGATCAACCTGAGACATAATATAAATACAACAACTGAGAAAAATATTAGTTAGTTTAAATTATTGACACCTGTCAAAAAATAAAGAATAACGAGATGGCTCAATTATTTTTTATTAAAATATCCTCGGTGTTGTCAACTCTTTTACTAGAGAAATTGAATTAAGGACTTTAATGACATAAATTTGAATTTAAATTAATAAATTAGGACTCTACTAAAAATTATTCAAAAAATAATATTTCTTTTAATTTAATTTTTTTCTTAATATTTTGACGTTAAGCCTTTTTTGTTAATATAATTGTCTATCCCTACCTACAGATAGAAGGAAAATTAAAGATCTAATACCAATTTTTTCTTGGTGACAAGACTCAAACTATTAATTGTTTCTTTCTCCCAATTTTTAATCTAATATTTACTGCCGCCATCTTCACAATTTTTATTTTTATTTTGAATGGCAATATAAATTGTTTTTGGAGAAACTTATTTGAACAAAAAATAAATAAAATAAAATGTAATAGATACATTATATTTAGTTGTATGTTACTAATTTTCATCTTTTCCAGCATAAAATTTGTTGAGAGACATTTTATCATTCACGTAAATTTCATTGTTTTTACATCATAAACATATAGTATAAATATAAAAACTTTTTTTTTTCTAAACTTATGTTCAAAAATTTCATCCTGCCGCTTGTTTATTCATTTTCTTGTTAAACAATAAGTTGAACAACTCTTGAAAATTCTATTAATTATAATGAAATATTTACAAAAATTTTGCAATATTGGAAGAAACTAATATATTGAAAATTCTATTAATTATAATGAAATATTTACACAAATTTTCTTAAAAGTTTAGAAATAATTTTAGCATCGATCAAGGATTTGTGATCGTGGCAACCGTTGTTGGTTTTTAAGTTCTTACTTAAAATTTATTCTTCAACTCTTAGTTTTTCAGTTGTTTGTATATTTCAGCCATTGTGAATGATTTTTTGTGCCACTGATATAAACAAGGAATCCCTGTTTAAGTATGATTGACATAATCCAATGAGGGAAATTAAAGGTCATTATTTTAAAAAAGAAAAGTTATTTTTTAAAAAAAATTTAAGCTTTAACTTCAATAGCATCCTAAAAAATTTAATTGCTTGCAATTTTTTATTAAAATCATTTATCAATTCATTCTACTATCTAATAAATAAATGTCACATCACTCAAGAAAATTATAAAAATTAAATACTACTTTGTGAGTTTTATATTACTTTTTTAAAAAAATTATTTTCATGGTGGCATGTAGTACAATAGCAATTCTTTATTTAAAATTTGAAAAATCAATTTATTTAAATTTTGAAAAATCAATTTATTTAAATTTTGAAAAATCAATAGCTAAAACTTTGAAGGCAGAGAAAATAAATTGTACCATAAAACAATTAGTCTCTAATTCTATATTGCTATGGATCAAAATGGTTGTTGTTAGGTATTAACTTGTTTAAGCTTAATTTCTCTCATTAGCTTATAGCCTTGGTCATATTAAATTTTCTTGTAGAAATCTACAGAGATAAAATTAATGGGAAAAAAAAAAAGTAATGCTCATAGTTATATAAGAAGAACTATGTTATGCTTAGTCACTTTAAATACTCAAATAGAATGCTTACTGATATGTCAACTTATATGTAATCTATTGAGTACGTTATCAAAATAATAAGTTAATAATAAATAATAAAATCAATTAAGATCATACACATAATATTAAATAATTAATGACACATTATTAAACATCTCAACTAAATAAATATATCATTATTGTAATACTGTTATAAGAATCGCGTTCTCACCCTCAAATCAAACGTACCCATTTAATTAATTGACCTCTTATTTTGTCAGAAAAAAATTTTTGTGAGATTTACACTCCACAGATGTTGATTAGTGATTAATTGTTCTAAATTTTGTGGTGGTTTAGTAGAATAATTTTTTAAATCTTTCAGGTATAGACCTGATAGGAAAATCAATAAAACGAACATTCAATTGGCAATAATTTACTAAAACATTACAGAAATAAAATGAAGTTAAATAGCGTATGACGATATGTAACATGTTCCCCAGTAACAGAATGATATATAACAGTGTTGTTAGTAAACTTGAATATTTGACAAATGATGTTGGTAAATCATAACACTAATTAGTATATTATTATTTGTGCCAAAGACTGCTGCAATACAAATTCATATTTATGATAAGCATCATTAAGCTAAAAAATGTATGATCTTTTCTACCGAAGCTTAACCCAAAAAAGTACTTTCCACTCCTCCATTCTTTTGTTGAAAATGATATATTTTCACTTTCTGCTTGAAGCATACCTTTTGCCTTCACCTTTAAAGCAGTCAATGGACCACTAACAAAAGTGCTTTTCCAATCCTTCTGTGCTTGGATTGAAAGCAAACAAGCACTTCCAGGATATGCTAAGGGCGCCTACGGCTGCCTGTAATCTGTATAAACATATCTAATAGAAGTTTCATGCAACTGTAATATACTAACTACTATTTTACACCCAAGGTAATCGGAAACAGCAGACACAACACAAGTCTTCAAACAGCTTAACAAAACCCAAAAACTCAAGGAAAAGTGAGATAACAAAAAGCTGGATAAAATAAGAATGAAAAATGAAAGTGGAAACATCTGCTGCTATACATGAACAAGGCTTACACAAAATATACATGTAAATTCCCCAAACAGTAGATTACCAAAAGCCCCCTATTCCGAGCTGACTCAACCCTCAACTAAAACTCTTCAGTACAATAGTGCACTGACAACAAAAAATGAAAAAATGGGAACCAGGACTTCCAACACACAATCGCGACGGCCTGCATCACAAAATTACATATGTTATAAATAGCATCAAGAAGAACAAAGAGGGTTCCACCAATTGAATAGATTATGTTAACAATCAGCACAATGTGTCTTAACTGGCTAGAAAAATTTCACTTGTGGAATGTCTTAATATTTCATTATTCATTACTAGTTTTAACTTGTCAGAGAAGCAGGTTAAATTCTAATCGGCCAGGAGCATGATCATCATTTCCTTGGTATTTTATGGGATTTTTTTTTTTTTAAATCAGCACATAAATTTGTTGGGCATGATTCTCTTCAGAACAAAATTGCATTTTTTCTCCTATAAACAGTTTGCTTATCAGGTAAGAAACTCATTAATTTATATACATCAGTATTTTATTGGCGTCAGAGAGATTTGAGATTCCGTAAGTAACTCAGTGTATTTCTAAGAAGGGCTTGGAAAAGAAAATGAAATACAAACAACCGCGCTAGTCGTAATAGATCGACTTTCATGCTAGTTCTTGTTCCAGCATGAAAGTTCCATTTCAGGGAAGGTCATAGACTTAATGATTAGTTTACCATGAGTTACGAAAACAAATAGATAAAGCTAATATAAGAAAAACGGAGGCAACCGCGATATACCAGTATTCTTTAATGTCTCTGATGTTGGTAAAGCAGGCAATGACATCTCTGCAAGATTAGAAGTAGGCATTAGATCTCCAATGTAAAAGCAAGCAGATATATTTTCTACAGAATCTCTACTTTTAAGTTAAAATTAAGGGAAAAAAACATTTTCTCCAGATCAGTCACCAGGAGCACAAAGAGACAAAGATGACATTGAGGATGACACAGGCCATGGAGCAGCAATGTTATCTGTCAAGTCACATGTGAAGCTGTAACCCGTTATATTGTCAAATACCACATCTGCTGGCAAGCTTCGAAGTAGACATCCTATATTCATAAAAAATCCAGATTTTACTTTTTCATTTTATAGGAAAATGGAGATCATTGATTAATTCAGTGCGGATTATAGCACAAGTAAACCAGCAGCCAATTTTAAAAGTACAGAACATGTGTACAACAATAAAATAAAAATTTACAAACAAAATTACCACTTAGAACAAAAATGAAATGATGGGGTAGGCCAGCAATAAGTTTGCATACATACAAGGCACATGTTCACTCTCTATTTGCTTAAGTATTAAAAAAGGGATAATCATCATCTCATGCAAAATTAAAATCAATTAATCTCAGATGTTAGTAATGGCAGCATCACACTCCTTATCTTTTAAAGTCTATTAACACGTTAATAACACAACTCTACCTAGGTAGCTTTGAGAACTAATTTGTATTATATTGTATGCATATGTTACAATAAACAAATGTTTCGAAGTTTAAATTCATCCTGTAATCCAAAAAAAAAAAAATCAACCTCTAACTCAAAAAAATATTAAATTCAAACCTGGATCCAATGGAAAACTTTTCCTCGATATTTTTCTATGAGTGTCCAATAATTAAATAACTGTTATATAATGCTGCTTATTTGAAATGCACAGAAATATTAGTTTCCATAAAAAATTATTACCTACTATTCTGAAACACCAGTTACAACAGTAGTATTCATTTCCTGATGCTGAGAGTATAAAACTAAGGCAGATATGAGAAAAAGAACTAACCTTGTTGTCCATAAGCTGCTTCACCATCCAGACACATATTGACAAAACAGAGAGAAAAAAATATATTAGATAAATTAAAAGAATAATCAAGAGAAAAATTATTGAACAACAACTTTACGTGAATATTTTACCTTGGATGCTAAAGTCTTTCAAGTCAACATCACAAAGCTCATAGATATTCGTCATGACCCCTTCTTTTCGCAACATTGACCCAAACACCGAAGCACAGATTATAGCTTGTTTATTTGTAATTAGCATTTGCTTCTGTACACCAGCAATGTAGGTATTCAATGAGCTACAGCATGAAGGACTGGGAGCAGCAACGTTACGGCATGCTTTGATTACTTCTGAGGGCTGCTTAAAATCCAAAGGGCAAACTGCATCACAATATTTGCTTCAACATAAGCATAATAATTGAGACAAACAAATTGGTCACAGTAACAACCAAGCCCATATCATGCAAAAGACAATGTGATGGCACAATTGACTAACACGCAAGCATTTTTTTATTTAGCAGCATGGAACTTTGGTGTTAACGTAGCTAGTTCTTGGCCGATATTGAAAACCAATTATAATCATGATTAGATGCATTAGCATCTGGTGTTCATAAACTTGAAAACTACAATTATATGCCTATTTTTTATTTTGCTTAATTGGGAAGCTTCTGTATCTTAAGAAAGCTGCATTCTTAGGGAGTTGATATTTTTGGGTTTTGGGGTATTTTTGCACCTCTAAAGTTTCTGAGTGTATTGGTTAGAATTGGGTCATCTTTTGTAGAGTTGCAGTCTCAATAATCCTTGCATATATCTTTTATAGTTTTATATATAATCTTTTGTTTCTTAGCCAAAAAAATTATATGCCTATTTAGTTGTTATAAATTAATACATAACATCAACGAACGCAAAAATGACTATCATGCATCTTTTGATCATAAAAACAGATGAAAGGCATCTTAGATTATGGTCAGCAGTATTTAACTTTTATTTTGCCTGTTATTTGCTTAACTATTTGTAGACAACACCTCATTCAGATTTGTTTCAATTTGCAAATCAATACATCATGGAAATGAAGACTCTTAAACAAGCCTTAGGCATGTCTACCACTTTTTTAAAACCCATGGCAAACAAAACCAACCACCAACGTATGTTGACATCATAATAATGCAACAAGAATGAAACCTAAAATTGTGATATTTTAGAAATATGTTTTTGATATGACATTGACAGTAGAGCTGATCTCAACGCCAAGCTGCAAAATGAAGATGTCAAGATTCAAGTAGGGAGAAGAAAAGATCGAACAAAAACCCAAGGCAAATATACGTTCACTACATTTCTAAATCAAATTATTTGACATGAACCAAATTTATCAGCTATTAGAGGCAACTTGATGAAGAAGAACAAATTAGATGCAACAAGCAACTTCATTAATTCCATGTCAGCACTAAATTTTGCAAAAAGCATGCAAGATAATTAAACACTGTACCCTTGTTAACTTTGCAGGCAGATAGTATTCGAAATGCAGCATTGGCGGCTTCTGCTGACAATTTAGTAGAAAGATACGAGTAAACAACCCCTTTACAATCATTAAGTGCATCAACATCATTTGAGCCTCCAACAAAATTTTCATTCTCGTTAAATGTCATTTGTGTTCCTGAGATCTGAAGAGCAGCCTCCATGATTGTAGGTTGGCAAATTGGTCTGCAGCACTCTTTAAGGGATCAACAGTGCTGCAGGCATCAAGTAATTTGCTCGTGTTTACTATTTTCTCAAAGCTAACAACATCCTTCACAGGACAAGACTGACCCGTGAGATTCAATGATGTTACTGAGCAAAGCGTAGGAATTGAATGGTTGGCCCCTCTGCTAGCTAATATGCTAATGATATCTGAAAAACAATCATTAGCATTTGCGCTTTGCAATACCAAATTATCAGATTTCATACTGTAGAAACCTTGGAATATGTGGAGTAAACTAGCAAGCTGTGGACAACATATTACGTTTCCTACAAGAGGGGCCAAAGGTTGGGAACAATCCGATGCTGTTTTTTGCATGATGCTTGAAATGGCAGAGAAGTTTACCGGCATCTCCCTGTTAAATTTGGTTCAGTATGTTGTAGGAAAAGTTGGATACATTGGAGGCAATGGTTCACCAGCATATGGGTAATGTGGAAATACAGCTGGGGATATTTCTATAGGTTCAAAAAGCCCACTACTAGGTGGATTAGCAAGCTCAGAAGTGGAAGAAACATGACTAGGCTCAAGTACCATATGTAGTGCCACTACATCTTGGATATTAAACAACCAGGCGATGAATAACAAAATTGCATGGCACATGGAACCTAAAATCAGATACAAGACATCCATCAGTATCCACCAATGTAATCCACTGTGTTATAAAAGTAATGCAAAGATAATAAAAGACAATAGATAATCACACTGAACAGATGGCAAGCAAATAAAAATTTCCAATATCTTACCCTTTAGCTGACTAACAGTCTGAAAACAGTCCATAGCCCCACCAGCCCCCTGGCACCATTTAGTTTACAAAAGATAATCCTACCATAGTTGATTATCTGAGCAAGATTCGTTCACAGCAACACCTGTACCACCTTCAAGGATTAGGACTAATGTTAGAAGAAAACATAACTTCAATATGGGAGCACAATAAATAATAAGGAAAACAATTAAAAAAAAAAAATTCAAGTTAAAGAATCTAAAATAAACAACACATTCCAAAGTAGCTGCTGCCTTTACAGCTTTATCAAACTATACAGAATTTTATACCCTGAGCTTTGCAGACAAACAACCCCAAGATCTATCAAGTTGATATTAACAAGGGAACTATTCAAGAGTGAAGAGAAATCATTCTCTGGATCATTTCTTAAAATATTCAAAGCCAAACTACACCATTAGAAACTAAAACTCGTGTTTTCAATTACAGAAGCACACACAAAATATACCACAAGATACAATATATCACTGAAATGAAATCAACAGAACCTCTGATCTCAGAATAGTGTCAAATCTAATCACTCTTGCGAAAACTAATCGAGGGAAAAAGGGGATTTTATGGCAATCCAAGCCGACCTTAACGCATTTAGTGAACTATCTTGTAGATTTTAATGTCACGTGGTCAGGTGGTGGATAAAGGAAGTGCCTGATCTTTACTTTAGCTTCTTTAGTGAAGCATAATATCTCCATCAAGCAGAAAATTTCCAAAATAATAATATTTTCCCTCATTTTCACACTATTTGCCAGCTACCTGACTAGTACAGAAACATTTTTCCTACAAGAAGCGAGAATAAAATAGCTAACTCAACTAAGCCAAATAATCAAATTGAGCTGAATCAAGCAAAATTTTCCCCCAACTCGTTACTCTTAACACTCAAAGCTACAACTTTCTCTTCATTTTCCCACAATCTGTCGGCTACCAAACAAGTAAATAAACATTTCACGAAGTAAATCAAGACCAAAACACCAAACTAAACCGACTACAATCAAGCAAAACACCCTAAAAAAATTAGTCCTTTTCCTCAAAAAATTTAGATTTTCCTTCTTTTTCTCACCTACCAAACACAACAGAATAAAAAAAACTAAAAAAGAAAGGAGAACATACCTGAAGATGATATTGCACCCATATAACCTTCCACGTTTGACAAAAATAAAGTGAAATTTCAAGTTCTGAAGCTCAAAACGCAGATAATCGAGTCGTTTTAGGGGTCGATCGGAAGATGATGAGTGATCAGAAACCCTAATTTGGGAGCTTGAGCTCAGTGAGTGAAAGTGTGTTATTGTGACGTTATAAAGGCGTGGTGGATAAAGTGAAGGGAGGAGGAGACGTACTATTAACTTTACCTTTATGTAGATTTGACCCGGAATCTTCCGGATTTGGATCTCCTTCCTCTTACTTGTTTTGGGGATGGATGGCCCGTTTGCTTTTTGGGCCCGCTCCTAATAAAAATATACCAATACCAAATATCATCAACGTCACTTAGGATTGGATAAATTACGGAAAACTTTGCTGACTTGCTGTATTTCATCTAAAATTACAGGAGTTGGAATTAATGCCTTGCGCGCAATGAAAATGATAATATGTTAACGCAATTGTTAAGTTACTTCATAAGTAATTTACTTTCTCATAAAATAATGTAAAAAGTAATAACATAAATATAGAGCTTATTTATTTGTTGTGGGAGAAGTAAGTTACTCTTGAAACAACTTAACATGACCTATATATTAAATGACTTAATACAAAAAATTAAAAAAAGTTAAATAAATATATTTAAAAAGTTACAAATTTACAAACATAATATATCAAATAAGAATGTGATAATATGTTTATTTGTAAGGAATGTGTTTGAAATAAAGTGATATCAATTTTTTTATAAAAATGACTTAACTAAAGGCACAATAAGCGTCATTTAAGTGTGTTATGAGATTAATCTACTTATAATTCGTAACTTGAAGAAAAATATAAACATGTAATATTTTCATTATTATTCTTTATTCATAGTTTCATGTATTTCACATTTAATTTTTTTTAAAAGAGATATATATGAGTATTTACTTTACCTAAAAGTTAAAAATACTTTTCGGTGGATAAACAATCTAAGAGTAAGAGTAAACAAAAATTTTGACTAATATTGAGTATAAGTTTTCCATTAAAAAAATAAAAAATTTTTGAATTTCATATTAATAGGATGACAATAGAGTGAAGTGGGGTGGGAAGTGAGAAGGCCTATTTCATTCCCCACCTTATTAAAAATTTTATTTCTATTCTTTATTTTATTCTCTAATAAATTTAGTAGAGTAGAAATGAATAATCTTCGTATGAAGAATGACTTCCTCATCTCTACTCTATTCTCCATTTACTTATTTTATAGTATATAAAAAATATAATTTCAGTAAATTAAAAATTTGATGTTTAAATAAAATCATCACCATATTATAAAGTATTTAAATTATTAAAAAAATTTAAACATTTGAAATAATATATTGAAATAATACCAAAACTATAAAATATTTAAAGAAAATGATATCTTAAGAAAGAATAAAACATAATAATATTTTAAAATTAAATAAGAATTATACTGTATGATTTTCTTTTAATTATATAATATTTATATTATGTAAAAATAAAATAAAAATTTATTAATAAATAACATTGTAATTGATAAAAATAAAAGTTATTAAATAAAAATTTTAAAAAATTACATATAATAGAGATTGAGGTGGGGACGGGTTAAGAAATATAAAACTAAACCTCATCTCATTAAGAATTTAAAAATTATTTTCTTTTTGTTCCCGCCCCATTCCCAAAAAATTATTTAAAATGTATCTCATTTAGAGTCGAGTCCCATGAGACCCCAAACCCACGGAAGATTTTATCATTCCTATATATTAACCTATTTCTCATACATTAGACTTTGAAATTTATCAAAATAACTCCATAATTTAAAAAATCATATATAAAAAATTTTGAACTATATTTTGTTAATCTTGATTTTTATTCTTCATAATAATTTTATAAATTATTATAAATCTGTCTAAGGGATCTGACTCAGACTAGAGTGATGCGGGCCGAGTAATACTCAGTCTGGACTAGTCTCCAGACCGGATCTAAGTATCACTTGAGAAATCTGGAACTCATACGGGAATTTGGATTTTATAAAAAAATTTATTTTAAATAATTATATTCTTTATACATTTATTCAATAGATTTAAAGTTCATTTTTTGTTTAATTTTATTAAAATAAATATAAATATATTCATAAATATAAAAAGTTAAATATTATATACATATATATATATAATCCAAGCTTAAAATGGATATTAGCATGCTCAGGTTTTCATCCGGACCCAGCTCAGATTTTTACCAACTCTAAATTTGTCCCAAAATTTACTGAACTCTACTTAAAATTAAAACTAATAGCATTTATCTACAATTTTGGACAAAATTATGGGACATGATTGCATTTATGATTTATACCTAGTCATTGTTAAAAAATAGGTTGTCATTTTTGGTAAATTTGTTGGTAAATTTTATGATTTTATAGCTTTATTTACTTGTTGATATGTTGATTTTTTATTTTTTTTTTTGATTTGTTGAGTTTCTGAGAAAATTATGGCTTAGTTGCTTTTGTTTCATTTGTTGATTAGGCTACTGTGAAGCAAACCATCACATGCCCATCTCCCTCAGGTTTGCTTCTCGGTTTTCTTTTCATTCATTTTTCGTCATTGTTGCTTTAATTTGATACTACTTTATTTGGAGAGGATGAACGAATTGTTAGAGAGTTTGCAGTATTGATTTATGTAAATCGAGTTTATGTATGTTTTATTTTTTGAGTTTTCTTTCTTTCTTTATCTTCTCTTCTTGCAGCTTAATTGAGAGCCCATATGTTCCCAATTAGGATTTTTTTTTTTTTCAAATTTAGGAAAAAAAAATTGAAGAAGAGAGAAATGGAACTTTAGACAACTTTGGATCTATCGATTTTCTCGAACATGACTTGCCCACAACTGGGTTAGGTTTGCATGAGAGCAAAAATCGAAACATAAGTATAGTTCAATATATAATTAAACATAAATTTTGATTATATTATATGTATAATCAATCAATATGTAAAGAATAGCAGATTTTTAAAAAAGATATTCAAAGATAATCAATGTCTGCCCTCAAGATTGCAAAAGTAAATGCAAATACGAGAAAAGAGCAAATACTTGTTTAAATTCAATTTATTTAATTAATGCATGTTCAAATTTTAACAATTTCTTAATACTATAACACTTTCATTAATTAAAAAATTACAACCAAAACATAGTTTTCTAATTTTATACTTAATTAATGAAAGTCACACGAAATCATCTTGTACATGTTACCTAGAAAAATGTTGGGAAAATAGACAAATAACGACGACACAAGGTAAAGGAATTATAAACAAATTTACTCGCGTGAGCTTTAGCCAAACAAATTATAAACGAAACCTTAAAATACAACTAAAGTCCTGCAGCCGCCTACACTCACCCAAAACCAAAAGCCAAAAGCCAAGATTTTTCTCTCGCAAAACCGTCCACTCTTGAGTCTTTGACTCTGCCGCTGAACCTCTCAAACTCATATTCTCATCACCGCCACCGTGCGAGTTGCAACAGCCAGCCACCGTGCGATTTGCGACAGCCAGCCACCGTGCAGTTCTCACAGCCGTGCAACGTGCGACAGGTCGACAGCTTCTCACAGTGCGTTCGAGCAATTCTCACTGCAAGTTGCGACAGCCGGCCACCGTGCGTCCGTGCGTTAGGCGGCGAGGTGACCACCGTGAGACAGATTTTGGTGTTCTGTTCACCGTGCGCCACTGCATCTGTTGACTCTGTTCTGCTCAGTACTCAGCGACCACTACCAGGCGACCATCTCTGCTCACCGGCCACTGTGCACCACCACCCAGGCCTCCAGCAACTCCATTTTGCACTGTTAAGGTGTGAATATGCTTCTGTTAATTTTTTTTTTTTTTTTGTGAAAATGCAGTTTGTTTATTTAGTTATTTATTGTTGTCTTAAATTTTGCTATAGATTTAAGTATTGAGCTGGAAAATGCTTAAAGGTGATGCTGGTAGTGATGAAGATGGGAGATTGTTGCTGATATTCGTTTACAATTTTTTTTTTATTGTGCTTTAACTATTATTATTTTTATTTGTCTTTACATTTTCATGTTTATTTACATAGAGCATTGGAGTCAATATTTGTATTCTTAAATTTTAATATTTCATATTTTCTTAATGTCTTATTAGTAGTTATTAAGAAAGCAGAGATAAATGAGTTTTGAATACTTAGTGTTTTGTGTTCACTGTTAGTATTTCTGTATTTGTAATGAAATGAAACTGATGAATTAATTGCTGATTTGCTGTTATTAAACTGCACTAGAATTATTTTGGTTTCAGGAAATTTTGTGCCAGTACTGTGACGTTGTAGAAAGAGATTGGTTTTGCATCTTTGGATAGTACTGCAAATATGCAAAACCTTAGCCGTATGTTATCTCGCCTGTCATCTACTACCCTTAGTACTGCCACAAGTGCAACAAGAGTTTTAAAGGAAAAAACCAGACCCGCTTTTGGAAATGACACAACAATTGCTTCAAAGACTGGATTAGAGGTTAATTGGCTTACTGGGTCCCGAGCATTTTCAGTGAAATCTGGTGGTGGCGATGGTAGAACTGAAGGGAGTAATGACTGGGGTGGATCATTTGTCCATAATGATTCCGATGATTTGGGTTGGGACTCGAGTTCATTGTGGTCAACCGGAATGACCAAGGAGCATTTTGATGGAGAGGCTGTGGGACATCGAACTGCTTCTAACGATAGTGGAGGAGATACATATTATAAAGCTTCGTTGGTGGCTAACATGCAGGAAATTGAAGATAAGATAAAGGAACTGGAGATGGAAAACCGTAAGAGCGAGGCTTTTGTCGATGGATGGGGTGATAGGATGCGTGAGATGTGTACATTGTTGAAGCAAGTACAGGAGCCTGGTGCACGAGGATCTTATCTCAAGGACTCAGAGAAGGCAGAGATGTACCGTCTTCACAAGCAGAATCCTGAGGTTTATACAGTTGAGAGGCTTGCTAAAGATTATAGGATTATGAGGCAGAGGGTGCATGCAATTCTGTGGCTTAAGGAGCTTGAGGAGGAAGAGGAGAAAAAGCTTGGCCGTCCATTGGATGATTCTGTTGAGCTCCTTCTTGATACCTGTCCTGAGTGAGATTTTACAACTGATCTTTGTTTATTTTTAATATCTAAATGTTATATGATTCTATTGTGGTCTTGAAAGTTATTTTGGTATGTGATTATCCTACACATACGTTGAGCCGAGTATGTTTCTTGAGCTATTGCTAGTTGGATCATGACTAGGAATTTACTATTAATTTTGGATGACATTTGTTTCAGAAGTAATTTCTTCTACTATAATTCTACGGACATGTCCCATTGAAATAGAGGAACCAACCCATGTATATTTAGAAAATTTTACTGTTATGTGCAAGTTATATGTTTGTGAATGTAGTTTATGATGATTTCTGTCATGTATTTGTATCATGATTATCCTGGGTACATCATGGATTCTCAATGGTCCGTAATATAAATTGTTTTATATTCTCTCTCTCTCTCTTTTTTAAATGGGTTATCTCTTCTAAATGCGGAACCTTTTATTTTTATTTTTATTTTTTCCTGTTCCCATGGACAAAAGACAATTCTCATAATAGGTAAGCACACAAGTGATTGTTGAAGCTCGCTTATTACAGTCAACAAGATGCATACTTGGCTTCTATCCGAAAGCGGGAGGAGCTGTTTCATCTGTCATTTCAAACTGAAATGGAACTCGTATATTATCTCCTGTTACAGGATGAGTGGTAGAAGATTTGCTGTTAATTATTGTTACTGGTCATGAATGTCTGCTTAATGTTATAGATCTTCTGTTTGATATTTATTATACATACAAATAATATACGATGAATTTGATCTGAACTTAATGTGGGCTTAAGTTCGATCTTCTGTTAATTCTTGTTACTGGTTATGAATATCTGCTTAATGTTATAGATCTTCTTTTTGATATTTATTATACATACAAATAATCTTCTTTTTGATATTTATTATACATACAAATAATATACGATGAACTTGATCTGAACTTAATGTGGGCTTAAGTTCAATCTTTTATATTATTTGTATGTATTTATTTCATATATTGCCTTTACTGAAACTGAGAGTGGTGATGATCCATGTTCAATATTAATATTTCATAGTGCCCAACTAAATAGATTTATAACATTGGCTTAGTGGTGTGTGAAGGGTGAATGGGGAGGTCCATGGCATTGTTGGTTGGTCATAATGATGGAAGTGCAGTGCTAGTGATCAAGATAATAGCAAATGTAGGTATTGAGCGATCATTATGTTGTAAGCTGTGTTTTCTATCTTTTGAACGGTAGACCTAGGGGCAAAATTCATGCTTCTAGAGGTCTTCGACAAGGGGACCCTCTCTCTCCCTTCCTATTCACAATTGTGGTTGATGTACTCAGCAGATTAATGGATAGGACTCAAGAATCAAGGCTGGTTGTTGAGGGATTCTCAATTGGTAAAGATAAAATTTTGGTTTTTCATATCCAATTTGCTGATGATACAATTTTCTTCGATTCCGATAATGTAAGAAAATTTCATAATCTTCTCAAAGTGGTGGATTTCTTTTGTGAAGTTTCTGGTTTTAAAATTAACTTAAGGAATAGTTCAATTGTAGGTATAAATTTCCAAGATCAAATGTTAAGTGGCTTGGCATCTTCTGTGGGGTGTGAGATTGGAAATTGGCCTTTAATGTACTTAGGATTACCTCTTGGGGGGAACCCTAGGAAAGCTGATTTTTGGGCTCCAGTCTTGGAGAAAGTTGAGAGGAGATTGGATGGGTTGAAGAAAGCTTTTCTTTCTAAAGGAGGGAGGATAACTCTTATCCTATCTGTTATGTATAGTCTTCCTCACGTATTATGTATCTTTATTTCAAATTCCTGTGTCAGTGGCTAAAAGGATAGAAAAGGCTATGAGGGATTTTTGTGGGAAGGCAAAGGGAGGGTAAAAAGATCACTTGGTCAGTTGGAGGGTAGTTTCTCAACCGCAATCCATGGAGGACTGGGGTTAGGAAATAGTATTAACAGAAATAAGGCATTGCTTGGGAAGTGGTTATGGGGGTTTCCTTTAAAAGTTAATCCTCCCTGGTATTGTGTTATAAAAGTAAGTATGGGTTGCACAACAATGGTTGGGATGTAGCTGATGTTGTTAGGGGAAGTACAAGATGTCCTTGGTGTTTATTTCAGAAGGGAAAACAGCTTTTTTATCCAATATTAAGCTTATAGTTGGTAATGCGCCGAGAGTTAGATTTTGGGAGGATTGTTGGATTGGGGAGTATGCTCTCTGTGATCTTTTCTCTTGATTATATAGCCTGTCTCAAGGTCGTGAGTGCTTTAGTAGTGATGAATTCAAAGGCATCTCTTTCTTTTATATTTTGCTTAATTGGGAAGCTTCTGTATCTTAAGAAGGCTGCATTCTTAGTGAGTTGGTGTTTTTGGGTTTTGTGGCATTTTTATATCTCTGAAGTTTTTGAGTGTTTTGGTTAGAATTGGGACAACTTTTGAGGATTTTTAGTCCCAATAATCCTTGTATATATCTTTTTAAGTTTTGTATATAATCTTTTGTTTCTTAGCAAAAAAAAATAATTATGTTGTAAGCTGTGTTGGTGGTAGTTGCTTAAAGTTCATTTTGATTTCTGAGAACTTGTTGAACATTATGTTCATATGATGATAGGGGTGTTGGTGTTTATGTTATAGATGACATGCAAAAAATTGTAGTATAGAGTTTTTGCATGGAAATGCCAATCTTAAGGTACCAAACTGCCATTTGCCTCTACACTATGGCAAACTTCTGTTTATGTGGATGTGCTCTTGTATTCGTATGTTTACCTAAATAGATACATAAAGTTATCAATCCGCCGATGTACGTCTGTGTATGTGATTGCACTTCTTGTACATATTTGTTTACAAAAAGCAGACATAGATGAATAAACTTATGTTTGGATGTTGCCATTGTAAAGGAGATTTTCTTTCTGGATTAAATTTTACACTAACAGTGGGAAACTGGCATTAGCTTACTTGTCTCTAAAGATCAACCTTGTATTTCCTATGGTATCTAAAATATTTTTTTATGCAGATTCTTTATTTCCCATGACCGAGAATTTCATGTGGCTTCCCTTCCTTACAAACCTGACTTCAAGGTTATGCCTGAAGGTTGGGACGGTACTATCAAAGATCTGGATGAAGTTCATTACGAGATCTCGAAGAAAGAGGATGAAATGCTTTATCAAGAATTTGTTCAGAGGATGAATTTCAACAAAATGAAAGTAAGTACTAAGTCCTCTCTGCCTTTGACTCCTGAATGGAGAAGTAATATTTAGCATTGATGATGTTTTCTTTTGATTCCAATAATATAGAATGCTAATCTTTTGTTAGGACATTTTTATATTAATTGTTTTTGTTGGGATTTATATTTTTTATATCCTTCCTGTGGTTATTGTTACGATTACTGCTTTTGTCAGGGGTACCTTCTTGGTGTTCTCTCATGCAAGTTTGCATGTGCTTTTGGGTGAATTCTCTTTGTATTCAAGAAGAGTTTTTATTGGCAAAAATGTGTTTGAACTGGATTTTGAAACTGGAGTGAAATGGTTCCCTGTTTCATTCTATAATTTACGGGTGATTTGCAGATGGATATGTCAACAAATTATGTGACTAAATTTGAGTGCCATATCTCATGTTGGACTAGTTGAGACTGATAGTTTTCGTTCTTTTTCCAATTTGCTTGAAAATATTCTTCTGCCCTGCCTCTAATTCATCAAGTGACTTAAATAATCAGATATACAGTGACTAGGAACTTAAAATTAGTTGCTGGATAGAAACAAATTCAGAATAATTTGAGAAGGCTGAAGGGGAAATGGCTTATTTAAGATGACTGGGGAAATTGTTTGTATTGGAAGAAAGGAGTTTGGGAAGCATCACAAATGACACGTCAAAACTAGAAAATGGAACTGAATTTTTTTATTTTTGGCTCTGCATGGGACTGTATTTTCTTTATCTTTTCTACGCTCAATATGTTGTTTATCAACTGTTCAGTTTTTTTATAAATGCACATTTTTCCCTCTGTTGTATGATATCAATGATGTGGTTTTCTTTCCACAGATGGCAGGCATGGTGCAATGCCACAAGTATAGTAGGCGTCGTCCTAATGATGGTTGGAAGTTCACAGTGGAGAAACTTGGACCACGAGGCAAGCGTGGAGGGGGTGGCGGCTGGAAGTTTGTTAGCATGCCAGATGGTTCCAGCCGGCCATTAGATGAAATGGAAAAAATGTACGTGAAACGAGAGACGCCTCGCCGTCGACGCAAGATATTCCCTTGATGCATTTGAAGGAAGATTCAAAAACCAAAACTTTGTTGTAGCTTTTCATGCAATCATCTCGCAGAAACAACAATATATTTCATTTACATTTTCTGCTGGAGTTATTGCAAGGCCACAAGCCTATTGAATTAGTCTGAATCTTGGGCACTTGAACCTTTCGGCATACCCTGACTGCTCTGTCCTTATTTCCTTCATTTGGTCGTTAGCTGGACCCAATTTACAATTTTGTATCACGCTTAGTTTTTACCTATTCTGGCAGAATAATTCTCTTAAATTATAAAGGGATTTCAACAATCCAGTTGGAGAATAAATTTAATTCAATAATCTTTTTATTTACATGGATAAAATATATTAAAGTATTTTGCAACTCGAATACAGAAGTAAGTTTATTTATGACTATGCTTATGGAATAATGATATAGTAGGTGATGTGGTTCAAGCTTATTTTATGGCGAGCGACACTACATGTGGTAGTATTCAACTAACTCACAATTTTAACACTATTTAGGAGTTATAAAATTTTATCTTATTTCTAAGATGTTCAATATACGAGTGTCTGTTGTAGTAAATTTTATCGAACTTGCAAGCATACTGAATCTATTATAAGCATAGATTAATGGTGATGAGCGTTGATCTCACAATGAGGTAGACTTCAATTATGTGTACGGTTAATTTTCTAATTGAGTAATTGGAATTGTAGTGAAGATTTTGATATGTTTTATCATAAAATTTAAAATAAAATTATAAGAATAAATTAAAGATGAAAATACGTGAATAAAGTGCTTTGAGTCTAATGATCCACACTCAACACAAAGATAAAAATATGCAAATAAAGTGTTTAAGTCTAATAATCCACACTCAACACTGTACTGGAAGGCTTAATATGCATTTTTAGTGTCAATTAAATCATGAGAGGACATTTCCACTCATTTAAATCATTATAATAAATATGGTGTCAAGCTCTTATTGTGTTAGATGTTAAAAATCCTTCGTTAAGTGTAGTGTCAGGAATACGTGTTAGATAATAACAATCTTTATGTTGACAATGTGGCAAGACCATCCATTAATTAACTTAGATTCATTTTTTATTGACACTGAGTCAAGTGCAACTCACAAATACTAAAGGGGAGTCCATTTTTTACTAAATATGATGTTAAGTGCTTGTCGTGTCAAACAGTAATAATCTTTCACTAAGAATTAGTGTAACTAGCTCATATCTAAACAAAGTACATTGTCTATCGACGACGTGTCAAAACAACCACATAAATCAGAGAGGAAGAGAAAGTAAACTTACCAAAAATCTATAGAATATATTGAAGCTTCGCCTTCAATTTAAGCTTAAAATTAAATTAACAACCCATAATTGAACTAAAGGTAAAATGATAATTTTATAAAAATATATAGAAAAATACAATAAATAATAAAATTAAATAAAATTGAGCTCAAATTTAGATTCGAAATGTCAAATTAAGGGATAAGAGTCTTCTATTTATAAATACAATAGATAAATCATAGCCATTATACGAAAACAATTCAGAAACTCAAAATTACGTCACATGGCAAGCTCTGATTGGCTGAGAGATTCTTGGCCAGATTTATAACCTTATCACCATTGCCTGGGAGATTCTCGATGAACCCAAATTTCGTTTTGCTTATCACGCACGTGCCGGTTTCCTTCCCCATGTGCTCTTCCCTTGAAGAAGAAGAATAACAAATACAGGTACAGCCCGGATTTCATATCAAGAAACCTGAACCGAAAGTTGCTGTCAATAAAGTGGTCAGTTGTGCGCCCAAACGACATTGGAAGGAGCGGTCGGATCATGTTGCTGTGACAAAGGTTAGTTACTACACAATAAAATGACATTGAGAAGAATGACCAAATATTGTTGTGAAGATCACTTATTATGCCCCCAAATGACGTTTGGATGAGTGGCAGGAATAAATTGCTGTGACAAAGGTCAGTTGTTCCGCTCCGAAACAACGTCAGGAGGAATGGTCGGACATTGCTGTGAAAAGAGTTAGTTATGCACCCAAACGACATCGTATCGGTTGGCATTATTAGACGCTAGAAGAGGATTTCTTTGAAGATGTGCTAAAAGGCGAGCCATTCTTTTAATTTTCAAGATTTGAAGAACAATATTAACATAATATTATTTTTGTTAACATATAGATTTTCGTAATTATGATTTTGATGATAACAAATATATTTTTGAATTGATTAAATTTAGAGATTTTAAACAATTTTTAAAGAGTAATTAAAAACTTTGAAATCCTCTGATATTGTTTAAAATTCTAAAAGAATTTATTTGTATAAAATGATTTTTAAGTTTTAAAATAGTTTTAGAAAGAATTGTGGTAAAATTATAATTTAAAAAAGTTACATTATAGCAAAATTATTTGGTATCTGTAGGCTTAATCGACTAGCTCGACAAAATATTTAACGGTCATCGATAATATCCGAAGAGTGAAATATTATGTTCGGAGATAACAATGAACCGACAATAATGTTAGCAGAGTTACCGATAAGGTTTAGAGAGTACAACAATCTGGTCGATGTTAACTGACGACCGACTACTTGGAAACGGCTAATCGATATATTAACGGCGATTCGACATTTATAAACTACTAACCGATTGTTTGAAAAGCAGCTCAAGATAATTTGTTCAAAGTCAAAACGGCAATCCAAAGACAAGTTAACGGTGAACCGTTAATACTCGTGAAAGTTCATAATGACTAGTTTTCAACTCTAATTATAAACGCATTCATTCAAATTCAAATGAATATATTTTTAGACAATTACATATATCATCGAGCATTCAAGAGTAATTCAAGTTTTAAGTTCTTGTAATCATTTTTGTTTTGCACTTTGAGTATCCATCTTGTAATTAATTATATAGTGTGAGTGAAGTTGCGTTGTAATTTTTTTCTTGTAAAGACAAAAATTGAGTAATTGTAAGTGTTGAAGTACACTTTGATTAATAGATTGAGATTAATCACTTGTTGTAAAGGTTCATTGACTCTTGAAAAGTTAAGTGTAAGTGTTGTTGAAACCTTGGAAGCACATTTAGTAAAAACCTCAAGCCCGGTGAACTTGGAGGCACGAGCGTAAGTACAGTTGGTCGAACCACATAAAAATTTTTGTGTTTGTATTTTTTTTCCTTTACTTGTTATATTTGCTATATTTTAAATTTAAGTATTTCGAATTTAGTTGTCTTATTGAGAAATAATTAAGTTTTAATTTAACAATAATTTTAAAATTCTAATTCACTCATCGCTTGAGTTGCTTATTTAATATTTCAGTTTTCTATGTGGGTACTTTTTAGTAGCATTCTAGTGTTTATATGTTAGCTCCTTTTGTATTTGATTATGTCGACTTTTTTAAAATTTTACTCATGATGGCTTAGTGAAGCACTTAGTTTTATATTTGTTTCTTCTTTGGTCCTTTTTTTCCTTTTTTGGAGCTTAATATTAATGATGATGGTAAATTTTTTATGTTTGCATTTCCTTATTGGATTTCACTGTTGTCAAATTTGCTATCTGTCTTTGCTACTCTTTGCCATTTGGTCTACGTAAATTGCTCATAGTTTAAAGCTCTGCTCCCTTTCTAGGAGCTCAATTTAATGCATCCGGGAGCTTAATGAAGATCATTCTTCTGTTTTGTAATTTGTTAGCAGTGATTTCTGTGGTATATAAAGACATAATCAATTTGCACTAATCAGTATGTGAAACACCACTATAGTAAAGATTAATTCTGCACCCATGCGTGTTGCACTAAACATTTACTATATTGCTTTTAAGCATGATGTTCACTGCTTCAGAATGGCGCTCTTTTTGGTTCTCAAATTTTTTTGCTTGATATTATGAATGCCATATAATTTACTTGATATTACACATTTATCTTTTATATTGCAACATATCTTTTGTCAATTGTCTTCCAAATATGCTGCATATAAAATGGTTTTGCCACAACATATGTTTAGAATGCTGGGCACTGCTACTTTTGGTTTTACCATTAATGTTGTGCCGCAATGTATTTGATGTCTATCTGTTGACTGTTATAGTATTAGATAGTATTTCAATTGTAATGTTGACGTTTTCATGGATTAAGCAAGAGGTTTCAAGTTCTGTAGTGGTGGCTATAATGTTATATGCATGTATATGATGAAGAAGGATGAAAAACTGAAGAGCAGGTATATATGTTTCAGAAATTTGTGATGATGTGATGAGAGTCTTGATGGATGAATGAATATTACCCAAGCGATTGATTCACAATAATGGAGCTATGGAAATTTCAAGAGAAATAAGAGGGCAACTTTAAAGAGGGAGTTTCACATCTAGTGAAGCAACTGAAACTTGAAATGGAATAAAATTTTAAAAGGGCTGAGAGAGAGTAATAGATATATAGCAGAATCCTTTCCAGCTCTAAGGGCAGAATTGCTTTCTTCTTATGCTTCTAGCTAGTGTCTATATTTGGAACCTTTGTTATTTTTTCTATTTGAACTTAAGAAAATTTCAGTTTGGAAAATTTGACAATTGTTAATGCGTTACAAAAATTACCAAATTTTGTAAATTGCATTAGGCCGTTTTCTTTTCTTTAGAAACCCTTTATTGGCAGTCACTTACACATAACTTGGAGTTAGAATGAAAATCTTAAGCTTGCGTAAATTATCTTTTCATTGAACCGAGGAAAGTTTTGTTAGAACAATAAACTTTTTGATAAAAACTGTCATCTTTAATTCATGTTGTATCACTAAGAATTAATAAATAAATATGTGAAAGCATACTTAAATTCATAATGCTTAATTGCTCTCTAGAGTTGTGTAATTGGTCTTCATGATCAACATCTTCTCTTAAAAAATCCTTTTAAGTTTCTCTATACACTCTATTTGATAATGAAATGTCATAAGAGAATAAAATAATAATATGTATGACTTGGAGACTATAACGAATTATATAAATAATTTTTCTTGTTACCTTTCGGTATTCTTATTTCAATCTATTGTAGAAATAGAAATTACTCAAGTATTTATATATTAAAGGCATACATCCTATTAGATACATTAAACCCAAATTACTTTAAATCCTAATAGATCACTTTTAATTAGGCTTAACCTTATATGAAAGTTTGCAAATACATAATTATTTACATATAAACTCAACATTAAATTAAGAATCCAACAATGCTCGGATTAAAAATCCAACAAGGTTATCATCTCAGCTTATCACAAATTTTCTCCTTCCTCAAGCTCTATGAAAAAAACTCAGATGCAAACATGGACATTTTCATTTGTGTAAGATAAGATTTAAAAATAATATTATTGATAAAAAATTAGGTAACTAACTGACTATAAGCCATAAAAATATCACCATTAAATAAGTGGTTCAAATCATACAAAAGTATTTTGAGCATATCACACATATTAGGCATTCTTCGTAAGCTTTTCTTGTTTCCAAAGTGCAAATATATGCACAAAGTGAATTAGAGCATAGCATGAAATGTGCTACAAAAATACAACTCGAAAGTCTATAAGCACATTAGCACTATCACCTGAAAAAAGCTTAGTAACCAAACTTAAACATACCCTCGCAGTGAGAGCTGATTATCTCATCCATTCTAGTTGGAGAAAGATTTTTAGCCTTTTTAAGTAAGTCTTTGCTATTTGGTTGCCCTTGTCTCACCTTCAGTTAATTCTATTTAACGTTGTGTTAAATGTAGACTCAGAATTTTTATCACTTATAATATTATTGTTAATAATTATATGGAGGTTGATGCATATAAAGAAGTATAAAATCACATATGAAATATAGCAACATTCAAATTCTTACATTTATGTATATATATTTAATAAAATATTGACAACAATACAATAAATAAACTTATAATATAAATTACTAAAATTGTACTATTAAAAAATTATTGTGGAAATCCATTTTAATCTTATTAATTGAGAATATGAAATCTTTGAATAATTTGATATAATAGGAAAAATGAGCAAGTATGAACTACGAACTGTAAAGGAAATATAACATCAAATTATGAAAATATTAATTGTTACTACATGTTAAGTAAAACCAAACTATAGTCATAATATTGGGGCTAAACTAATTTAATTACTATGAGGGGATTATAACTTAATAGATGTATAGTTACAAAATTATTATTTTGACTTAATTATAATTAGTGCAAGTGATGAAAAGGTAAAGTATGCACTATACTAATAATTAAGTAATGGAGCATACTTAATTAGTGTATAGATATTGATAAAAGAAATAGACATAATTTAAATAATATTATATATTTTTTATGAAATAAAAATAATTATTAATAAGTGGAGGGCAGTTTCTTAAGAGCAGATATAAAAAAATTATAACGTATTGCAATGTGACGATTATTTTTATTTATGACTAGCATAAATTAGGACTAATTTTTTTTTATAAATATATGGACATTATTCTTATATAAAATATTACTATAGGGAAGCTTCAATGTAATACTAGTGATGTTGTTATAATATATTGACATACTTTTTTTTTCAATTAGAATTATTTTATAATAAGTTAAAGCAATAATAACATTTTAAATCCCTATTGATTTCAATTTATTTAATAAATTATAATTTAATCATTTTATAATATAAGTCACTAACTCCAATTGAATATATATATATATATGTATATGTCTCTGTCCCGTGTTTTTGTAATTGAATTAGGAACGTACTTAAAAATAAAATAAAAAATCTATTATTATATACAAATAAATAAAACATAAGGGGTTTTGAATGATTTTAATCACTCAAAGCTCAAGTCTGTGCTGTATTTGCATTATCTTTAATATTTTTCTTTCAATATAAATTCTATAAATATTATATAAAAATTTAGTACCGACTCTAAATAATAAATCATTATCTAAAATAACTTTTAAAAAATATTTAATCTATTTTAAACCTTTAATATAATATATCATATGTTTTTTGTGAAATACAAATAATTATTACTAAGTGGAGGGCAATTTCTTAAGAGTAGATCTAGAAAAATTATAATTTATTACAACATGTAGTTTATTTTTATTTATAACTAGCCTAAATTAGGACTAAATTTTTTTATGATTACATGACCATTATTCTTATATAAAATATTATTATAGAGAAGTTTCACGATAATACTAATGACGATGTTATAATATATTGAAATGCTTTTCTTTTAATTAGAATTTTTTTATAATAAGTTAAAGCAATAATAAAATTTTCATATTGACTTCAATTTATTTAATAAATATATAATTTAATTATTTTATAAAATAAGTAACTCCAATTGAAAAAAAAAAAAGAATACATAATTGAATTAGAGACATACTAAAAAAAAATAAAAACTCTATTATTATACAACAATAAATAAAACATAAGGGGTGATGGATGATTTTCATCACTCCAAGCTCAAGTCGGCGCGCTGTCAGCTTACTCACTCGCATTTATTTTTTGACAATGACAAAACCCTAATTCTTTGATCTATCAGAAAGTTAACTCAATCTCAAAACAATCCAATTAACGTAGAGAATCACACGAATAGCTTTAGACTGGAACCAATGAATTTCATGTTAACAGATTGCGAATCGATATTGTCCGATATTAAACGTCAAGAGAAACAACTTAAGCGCAAAAGACGGTAATTTCAGTTTTCCCTTTCGCTTTGGCTTTACTTGTTAATGTATAAAGTAATCTTGGGAAAATTCGGAATATCCCCTTTAAAAGAATATAAAATTTAACAATTTAGGGTTAAACAATTTAATAATTTAGAAATTGAGTGGATTGTTGTGCATTCGCAAGTTTAAGATTATGTGTATAGCTGTTTGGTGCCAGGTTTATATTATTTTATAGAATTCCAAGATCGTGTAAAATAAAGCAAATATGTTTCTAGATTTAATTCGGCGATTTCAGATTCCAATGGTTGCAGGGTAGTTATATCCAGGGGATGGTAGGATAGAATTTCAGAGTGGGCAATCGTAATTGCCATATTTATGAAAATATTTATAGGGTTTCGTGAGGCATAGTTTTTACTGCCGATGCAGGTTGGTTTTGTTTTGTAATCTTCATTAGTTCAGTGGTTTTTTCTTTTTGTTGTTGCTTGAAGTGGTCGAAATTTTATGGTTTTTCATTTAATCTTTGTCCCACAGAAATTGAATTCTTTACTATGTTTACCTTAAATTATGTGTTTTGGCTTTTATAGTTTGGTCTCAATAGAGAATATTAGAATTTGTTGGACTATTTACTTTTTCAAGGAAGTTAGACGTGGTGCATTTAGTATGTGTACCTTTTTTCTATATGCAGTCTAAATTCTTTACTGAGTGTGTTAGAGAGGGGATGACTTGTTGAATTTGGATTCATATTTTGTTTTTGCCTTAACATCATTGTGAACTATTTTTATTTTTTTTTTAGCCACTCCTGGGAAACATTCTCATTTATCTAGATTTTAGAGTTCTATTATTTTGGCTATATATCCTGACCAAATTATTTCCTGCAGGTGGTTGATGGGACTCACCACATCCAAATCTGAAAAACACTGGTCAAAGGAACCCAAATTCCTTAAAGAACATAGGTACTTTGTGCACAGGCTTCTTTCCTAGTAAATATGGTGATCAATGGGGCACTATGTGTGTGTGTATAAAGTTTTAATATTTACTTCTCTACAGTAACTTGTTGGAATTGGATTTGGTTTTATTCTGTAGGTCGTTGCCCGAATCTCTGCTTAGGGAGGATGATGTAAGTTATATTCTTTATCAAAAAGATCTCACTATTATTAACCATAAGTTTTTATTTCAATTGGTCATTAATTATAAACGAAGGTATGAAGGTTAAGAATGAATTCTTCTGGAACACTGAGCAAGAAGGATGTTGACATAATGACACGAATATGCTTCTTGTTCGTCAATAAATTTACAGCATGTTTAAAAGGAATATGTAAAAGATTCACATTAAGAAGAAGCTTCTAGCAATCAAAGCTATGCCACTTTAAAATCTAATAGGATATATTTTGTTTCTTAATTTTTTTATTTACTTATAGTTACTATATGTTATATTGTTTTGCTAGTTTCATCATATGGTTGTATCTTTTTATTGCCTTGTCTTGATATCATTGTTGTCTGGTAGGGCTTTTGTAAACTTTATGTTTACTAGGATGTCCTCCTTTATTTGAATGGTTTTTGATTATAATAATTACAAAAAGAAAGTTGAGGTGGTATAATAAGTCTATGCAGAGGCCTTGTTGTTGATAAAAAATAATAATAATTAGGGTTGGCAGTTATTATTTTTACATTTACTTATTGTTTATATTTTCATATGAATTTAAGTTTATTAGATTTGGTTGAAGAAGAAAATTAAGCTTTATTATTAATTTTGAGTTGATCTTTGTTTATGAGAATCTGTCTTTTTCTTATAATTAGAAAGAAGATATTCTACAAGGTTGAATTGCAGTTCTGGAATTCTTTTAAATGTTAAGCTAAAAGAATTGAAATCTCTCGAGTCTGAATGATTCCCATAAATGCTATGTTTGCTTTGACTTATTCGTAAAATACTTCTCTTATACAACCTAGGCTATGATATGATTTTGTTCTTCCTTGCATTTGTAATCGTTCCAGCATTAACAAATTTACATATTTTCACTTTTTTATGTTTCTCAGATATTCTTTGAGAACATAAAAACATGTGTTGAAGAATCTTTTGGAGCATATAGTGCTGGAAATGAGCATATTGTTACTCAAGACAATATGCAATTGTTTGATATGCACAATATAAGAAGAATCCTTATCTCATGTCTTGATGCTTTGACAAATAAGGGGCTTTACCGTATTGTCATGATGCTTACAGGAGGCTTGGTCAAATTTGAGAAAACTCGACGGCAAATGAAGAGAGTTATTAGGGAAACTCTTCCAGTCTTTCACAGAAACCAAAATCACCATTGTCGGAAAATTATTTTGAAACAGTTATGTCCAATCCTAAATGACCCAAAAAATTTTAGAGAGAATTGTTTGACATTTTTAACTCCAACACTTCAGTCTCATCAAGCTACAATTATCAAGATACTTGATGGATTAGAGGACTTGCCTTATGAGGCCCTGATCACTATGCATCGAAAGCTTAGAGATGTGGGGCGCATTCCTCAGTTACGGCGCCATAAACAAAAGCAGACTCGAGGTTATATAATTGAGCGAATAAGGAAAATGAGCAGGAAAATGCTTTCAGAGATTGGTAAAAGTGATGAACTTCAGGAACCATTAGTTAAAGCAATGGCTGTAGCTGGCTTATCATTAAAGCTAAAACCAGGCTGTCAAAATTCTTCGGATATGCGATTTCATGAATTTTCACCAGAAATAAAAAACTTGCAGAATGAGATAGTGAAGGCCATTTGGTTGATCAAAACAAAGGTTGGAGCCTCAGAGCTGAAAACTTTACAGCAAATATTAGATGCAAATGCAGATCTTTCTAACAAGTGTTTACGGACGGCAATTAAGAAAATGTTAATTGAGTATCTTTTTGAGTGCGGTAATATGGATACCATTCCAAAGTCTTTATTAAAAGCTCTTGCTGTTATTAACCGGAGTTCTCGATGTATATCACATAGATGTTTCCCGGGAGAGGAAATTGAGAAGGAGGTAGAGTGCGTATTAAGTGTGAGTGCTCAGATGAGGCAGAATATATGGGATTTTCTTCCTGACTATGAGTTGGATCAGGATTTCACAGATGCATATATGGAGGAATTAGAAGAAAGCGATGATGATGACAATGATGATAGTAGTGATGTTGTTGTTGACAATGATGGTGGGCAACCAGAATTTGGATCCCCTCAAAGTAGTAGGACCCCTTCTTTTGAATCAGACTACAAAGTAGAAAGTATTGGGGAGTCAATGCCTGTTTATTGTACGCCATCTGCCTCTGGGACCCAGGAGTATGGATCTTCTGCCCACCTCACTCTTAGTGAGACGGTTAATGGAAATTCTTTTGGAAAAATTGAACCAGAGGACTGGACCAATGTGGGCGCTAATCCCCATGGTACCAATTCGTCCTTGCATTTCCTTGGATCAAGATTTCGCCATGGCGGAGTCAACATGGATGTAAGTCAAAGCCAAGCAGAAAGTTTGGGCAAAGTCTTCTCATCAAGAAGTATGGATTTTTTCCCTTCTAATTTTGTACCTGAAGATACAAAATTTTTTCCCTGCAAGCAAAGCTTATTTAGAAACCAATACCTTGCAATTCAAGAGGTATGTGATGAGACGAGTATGGTTGCATATAATCTTATTGGTCGCATGCTGGAGAAGTTTGCGCAGGAAGATGAAGTAGATTTAGATTCGAGTGACTCTTCATATCTCAGAGCCTCTTCAACTCAAGAGAATACCCAAGGTATATACATTATCTTCATGGGGATCTTATTATGTGCTTAATGTCTTTGCATAGGAAGTCATATTATGGCCTATTCATCTTTACTTTTGCTGTATAGCCATTAGGCATGTTTACATGTGTTGGTTTGGATGATTCCTGTTGTAGGGATGCAAATTCAAGAGGATTGAACTAACCATTGGATTCAACCTTGAGTGTTTTTTTGTCAGTCTTTTCATATGTTGAATAAGTAATAACCTGGTCATGAGTTCCTGTTCTGTTTTTATCCGATAGGATGGAAGATGGAATGGCCTCTCAGTACCTTTTAACACATATTTCCTCTGTTACTAAAGGTCAAAGTAAAGAATTATGCCTCTCATATGAATGTGCAATTGCAGGAGAAAAGCATACTTCATCTGAAGATGTGGGTGGCTCTGATATATTTCCTATGGTGGAAGAGTTAATGACTTACTTGCAAAGAGGTATTTTTGCTTATACATTTAGTTTTATTCTGTGTTAATTTAGGCCGTGTTAGATGTGGAATTCTGGAACTTACATGATGCATGCTTGTGTGTGTTCTTGTATACTTGACAAGTTAACATTCATTAATGTCAATGGTTGACGTTCTTATGGCTGCAGTGGAGAAGAAAAGTTGAAGAGGTTGATGGGTGCCTGATATGCGTTCAAATTAAGTTTTACTGGACAGTGACAAGAATTGGAGATTATTTGAAAACCTTCGGTGTTGAATAATCAAGCATTGCCAGCTGCGTTTCTGAGTAACATCTGGGTTTGACTGGATATTGGAGCCTTACAAAGGAAAAATCATCAAAGTTTGCCAGTTACCATTATTTCATGGGTATCTGTCAATTCACCAGAAGACACCATTCATGGTAGTACAATGAGATCTCTCTCATTAATCCAGGTCACCTCTGATTCTTGCAGGTGTTGGCGCTATCGGTGATTACTGAAAATTGTACAGGAAGTCATCACTACGTAGTATCCATTGTTTTCAAAGCAACCCGGACATATGGAATCCATCAATGCTTCTATCTTCTTTCTTCTTTTTAGATATATCCAATAAATTTTAAATATGTTTTATCAATTTATTTAATTTATATAATTGCTTTTTTTTGGCAAAATTTTTTTCCACTAATTTATGGTCGAGAAGAATTAGCATTTGAAAGTTTCATCATTATTTGTCCATTGTCCATGATGGATGGGTTTACCAGAAATTCCGGAATAGATGGGATAAAATTGATTACAAATTACTACCAATTTTGTAAGAAAAATATTGCAAATTCAGTTGGCATTTTGCGCCTCTTGGAACGTATTACTTACAAGTTGGCAACAGATGTAAAGGTCTGGTCCCAGATTATATCCGGAATGTTGAAATCAGTGATCTACATTCAAAATGTCAAATAGCTCATAACAAACCGACAGTAACACACCAGGTCAATTCTGATACAATTTAACCAATTTCCCATTGTAATATGGTACATAGCTCACGTTACTTGATTTTTTTATGTCCAACCAACCATAACGCTACTTCGGTACAGCAGTAAATCATAATAAGGTTTTCGCGGGGAGAGAGGCATTGCTACTTTCCTTGAAAGCAATACAATCACATTTGATCCGTACAAAACAGGCATTATCATATTTTTATCTGGCATCAATTTCCCCAAACGTTGTCCCAAGCTTCACCTGGTGCAGCCTTGGGTCCCTCAAGTAAGTTCTGGTTTCCATGCATGTTATTGGGTCCAGGAGTGGGAGTCCATTTGGACCTGGCGGCTGAACCCTTTTGGGCTTTGTTTTGATTCCAAGCAGCCGCAATACAAATCTAGCTAGCTCTCCATACAACATACCAGAGCGATCAAAAAGCTGTAGCAAAATCACATCACGAAGCATTGCAACTTAGCAAAAATGCCACTGACAAGAAATAAAGTACCATGAAATCCATGTCAAAGAGTTTTGAAAAATGCTTGGCTACAGTTTACAAGAAGTATGTGTACTAATGTCTTATTTGGGATTGAGCTTAGACAGTGTAGTTTAAAAGTTATATGAAAATAATTAGTAAATACTAACTACTAGAACTTAGAAGTTAATTTCATTTTACATTTGTATAATAAAAAATCTATTATATCTTTTTAATTTTATCAAATTTATTATTTAAAAATTATATTTATAATATACTATTAATTTTTATTTCATAATTATGGTTTTTTTTTCCTACAATACCGCAAAACCAAACAGGGCCTAAGTCAACGCACCAGAAGCTACCAAAGCTGTCTCAGCATATTATAGGTTTGATTTAAAATGAAGAAGTTGGGTAATAAAAAAAAAAAATGACAGTTGATTTTATACTCACTCATCAAAAAATCAAAAAGATTCAAGAGCAGTACCTGAAGAAGTGCAGTCATGAACAAGTGGAAAGCTCATGCGTATTCTGATCAATAAGAATTGATATCCGACCAAAAAAATTTACCACCCCTTGCATCTGTCCACAGGAAAACTTGAATAACTCAGGAAGAAAAAGTAAATCCCATAAATAATTTATATATAAAGAATCTTCGCATGTTACCATAGTTGGTCAACTCATTGCACAAAAAGTTAAAATCACATTTTTCTCGTGGATCAAATAATATGTGAGGCTAAAGACCAGATCATAATCCAAAAACTATTAAACTATGCCAGCTTCATCCAACCATCTCTGGTTATCTAATTTCATATTCTTAAACAGAACAAAGAAAACAATCTTGGACATGCAAACTACCTCTTTATATCAATTGTGCCTCAAATACAAGTTCACTGTATATATTCTATGTTTAATGTGTTTCATGGACATCCATAAAAAGTTGATTCACCATGAAAATAACCAGGTGATACTAGTAAGTTAGACTTAAGTTGCTGTTACATTTTACATCAATCAATTAAAGACTGACATTAATTGTTTGAAAAAAGAAAAAGAAGAAAGAAAGAAACCTTTCAAATGTAATTTCTCATGTAGAGCAGCTCTAGTGAAACCAAACAATCTAAAGCCATATTTTAACAAAAACATGAAAACAATAATTTACAGGGATAACGTATTAACAAAGGTAGAAAGCAACCACAAACTTAAATAGGTCATAAAACTGTAACAGTATATTGGAGCAAATTATGGTTGAAATCCAGAATTTGTATGTCTATGCTTCCAGATAGTACTGCAGGCAAAACACCTCAATTCTTGAACGTAGGAAATGTTTAGGTTGGCAATCAAGTTCACATTGTGTTTACTTTACATGTGGAATGGATTTGATTACAAATTTAAGTGTTGCATGTTTGTTCGACAAAAAATATAAGCATCCTTAAAATTGGTAAATATATATGTTATTCCTCTAAAAGGTGAACTAGTATAAGTAAAATTGTGGCCTTACCACTCAAGAACTGATATCCAAAACCCAGGAGGAGATGGAGGAGCACCATATGGATCATTTGGATCTTGAGCTCCTCCATAAGAACCAACCATGCCCATTCCATAACCACCCATTGGTCCTCCATAACCACTATTATACATTCCCCCTCCGTACATCCCAGAAGATCCATAAAGCCCACCATAGCCTCCCCTATACATGCTGTTACCGTACATCCCTCCACCATACAAGCCACCTCCATACATTCCCCCGCCATATGAACCATACATTCCTGAACCTAAGCCGGAATTATAGTTCATAGTAGACCCATAACCTGCATTATGAGGGGAAAAAGGAAAAAGGGAAACCAAAACACAGTTAAGTATAGTATTGAACCACTCAGTGCCGACTATCATTCTGCACAAGAAAAACCATCAACTTTTAAAAAATGCTCCATTAATTAAACCATTCATAAAAATCTACTGAATACATGGCATGTAACAAAAGGCAGACTTTCCTCCATATAAAGATATTAGTAGAATTATTTTCCAACAAACATGAATATTTACCTCCATAGTTGTTGGTAGTTCCATAGGCCGTACTTCCATAATTTTGCTCCCAAGGTCTTGAGGGAAGAGGCCTACCAACAGCATTTCTATTAACAGTTGCAGTCCTATCAGAAGTAGAAACAATTTCTCCCGGGTTTGCAGTTCCTGAAGACTCAACTACATCGCTTGTGTTGCCAGCTGACGGGGGCTTAAAAGGTGTGGGCCCAGAAGCTGCACCTGCCTGCTCCCAAGGTTTCGCAGGAGGACTACTAGCTGCAACATCGAACACATGATTGAATTTGAAAATCCATGTGAAAATATGCAATTAATAAAATATTCAAATCAGACTATAACAAGTAATGACCACCAAATTTGCAAATTCAACTCAAGAAAATGCATTATCAAAACTTAACAACCATTAATAAAAATTGATAATTGTCTATAGATTCACAAAGCATATACCTTAAATCAACGATTCAACCCAAGGAGCTCCTGACACCTTGTTTATCCCAAAAATTAACAAAGAAAAAAAAATCAATTTTTTTTTGATAAATTCAAAAGATACGATTTTTCTGAAAGAAATATTCTCAGCAGTAAAAAAAAAAAAAAGAGTGCCTAATGAAATTCAACCGATCAATACATAAACAAAACCCTAAGTAATCATAAGGAAATTGAGACAAAAAAAAAAAAAGCAAGCCATCAATATCTGCAAATACGAAAATAAATTAATTAAAATCACACAAATATATATATATATATAAATTGATCGGCATAATTGTTCAACAAACCTGGTGGTTGTGGCGGATTCGATTCCATTGTAATTGCACAGAAACGACATCACCATGCACTGACTAATATACTACTAAACGACGACGGTATTACCGGAGCCCGTCCTTTTTATAATATTTTTCTTTTATTAATAAAAGATTGTTTGTGATTGATTTTGTAAAAATCAATGATCCAGGTCAAAGTCTCCCTTGCGCGTGGGCTCCACCTCGCGGTAGCATCTCTACGCTGTCGTTTGATTATATAAGTATTACTGTCATTTAATCATGTGGCAATGTAAGCTATTAGACTTTTAGCCTGTAATTAGAACTGCTGCAATATAAATTAGAGGATAATAATTTAAATTTCTACAAATATATTATGGGATTTTTTTTTAAACTATTAACAAAAAGCAGTCTTAATATTTATTATTGTAAAATTTTCAAGTGATTTAAACCGAACCAAATCATCAAAAAAAAAATTAAATGAATAAATTCAAATAAAATATTTTCATGCTTTATTTTTACTGTGGAACTCATTTCTACACTAAACCAAGAACATGTATTTCACTTTTGACACATATGGTAGTAATTGTATTTAATTTTATTAAGAAAATATTTGTTCACATTGAACATGTGGGGTTATCAAAATGAATATTATATGTACTTCTCATTTAATAATTTTATGAATCTATTCATTTCAAAGCATCTGCCACAAAAGCACTGTTAAACATGCTAATAACGGACAAGTCTGTCATCATCTCAGAATAAAACAAAGTAGGAAACTAACAGAGTCAAATGAGAAAACTTCACTTTTACCAAAATTATCATGTAAACTTATGTACAGGCTTGACTAGAGGCATCAGCCATCAGCGCACCATAGAGCCTTAGCACCTGAATCTATTCTACAACAATTACTATTTCTACATATACAGACCTATACATTACCATATATATGAACTGTAATCTAAAACTTCATATTCCTCCTTATTGACTCTTCCAGCGAAGGAACTTCACTGTTTACCATTGATAGTCACTGAACTTGGAAACGGGTTCAGTAAGATTTTGCAAGACTATGGCCCACTTGTGACCTCTATGGGGATAACATCACCCTGTATGAAAGCTGGAGCTCATCTCATCTTGCTATGAAACGCCTGTCAAGAAGCAATTGCTACTGCCTTGCAAGAAGCAGTTGCTACTACCGGAGCTGCCCACAGTGCAAGAGATATCCCGAACAAGGAACTTCACAGTTTTTTGCCCATAGATTCCAATATGTCGAGGCATTCCTGCAAATCCGAGTCACTAACAAGCAACACCCATTCCTCTTCGTCGTCTAAGTACTTGAGCTGAAATGTACCATTTTGCAGTTTGAGCCTCCTTGCAACTTCCTCGTACAGTTGAAAACACCCTGCAGAAGGATCAAACTTGAACCGGATAATATCTTCTTTGTAAGTAGCTTTTACAATTATTTTGGAACCACTGTCATCAGAGCTTGGATGGATTTTTGAGTGCTTTCCCTCCTCAAAACTTGGAGAACTTGATGAACTAGCATGCACCAATGAACCAGAGCTGTTCGATGAGTCTGACATGCTTGAAGTAGTAGGCTGATTATGTTCAATAATTCCATCATCACCTTCAATTCTGGTATCCATATTGTCAGCAGCAGCCAAGGAATTTGAGCTCTGGGACACAAAGTGGCAGTCTGAACTCTCTAATTTTAAGCTATCCTTGTTGAGAGCCCATTTTTCTTCTCCTCCTTTTGCATAATAAGAACCCATGGAAGCAGTTTCAGGAGAATCCCAAGCTCCTATACCAAGCCTAGCTGACTCAAATGGTTCTGCATCTGTCAAAATCAACTTGGAGTCTTCACTACACTCAATCCAATCAACGCCAGATTTATTTAGCTCTCCCTCAGAGCTATTTAGAATGAGCATACTCCTCCGAGGCCCTACTTGGCTTTTGTCCACACTACATTCGTCTTCCTCCACTTTAACCACAAACTTCTCCCCATCAGTACTACGTGCTGGAGGTACAGATGTTGAATCTTTGGTTATTGATTCAGGGTTCCTGACAGGCATGTTTTTGTCAGGGTGGAGTGAACTTTTTCGAGCATCAAATTCTTGAATTATCGAGCCAGCTGCCACAAACCCACCTGTTGCTGGGTCAAACTTTAAGCCACCTTCCACCCCTGAACAGAGTTGAGAACCGCTTTGTATTTTCCTCAGTGAACGGTTCACCTTGTTTATCTTATGGGATGGCCATCTAGAGATCCCATGTTGTCTGCATATCCTTTTCAGTGTGGTGGGGCAGACTACAAACAGAGAAATTCATAAAGCTAGCTGTTGTTTAAAGTGCGCAAAAACAGCAGCAATAATTCCATTTTATAATATAATGACTAGTTTTTATGGGAATCCAGCACTTGGTTATTCAAGGCCATCAGTTAAAACTTATACAAGATATCTGTAATATTTATCTTTAATTTTGTAAGATAAACTGTGTAACCTATGTTCAGAATACTGAAAAATCAAAAGGTCAAAATAGTGCTTATCCAGCCAAATAAGGATCCTCGAGGGGTGTTTCAAATGTAGAACTACATATTTTTTTCTCACATTAACTGGGTCACTTAGAAGATAGAAGACTCAAAACATGTGATGTTGAGTTTGTTGTCACAAGACTGTTCTGTTACTATTATGCAATAGAAATGGTGAAAAAATATATCAATTAACTAGATAGGACATAATTCACCTTTCTGGAGATATGAGGGTCCTTAACTTATTACAGGAAAGGTAATTATGCATGAAAACTTTTCCAGTTGAAGTCTAAACGAACTTTTTCCTTACTAATTTTCTAGGAACAAAAAAAAGAAAAGATACATGCACACACTCTGATTTGGTGATCAACATCAAACAAGCCAAACTGCCAATTGACAGGATCAATTAATTATTAAGAATATGCAAGATCGTGAAATGTTAAATCTCACCCCCAATGCTTTTTGCAGCATCCTTAAGACTACCAGAAAAGTATTGCTGAAGAACACTTAAGCTCACATTTTTCTCTGCAGTACTCCTTTTCTTCTCCATATGCCTTCTTGATCCACTCATCACCTGCAAATGAATGTACAAACTTGATCCCAAACCTATAAATAATTTGCTTACACACAGTACCTATTCATCACATACTTATCCATTCATTTCATCACCAACAGGAGCGCTTCACGAAACCAAGGGCAACTAACGGATACAAAATAATAATGAATTGCTTGCTCTCCATATAAGTCTAAAAGCAACTAGAAAGATCAAAGATGACAGCCTAATTCAATTGGCATGCCTCCTACCACAAAGACTCTCATGTCATTATAACACACACACATACCCAATTACACATGATGCAAATCAAACAGAAAATAATCATGCTCTTTGAATTCTAGGAAGTGAATCACTAATTGATCAAAAGAAGATTGAAGAATATGTTAAAGAACATACCTGTTCAGAAGGACCATCTGCTTCAAGACCACTTTTGGAATTAGACACATTCAAGGTAATTTTCTCAATTGAGTTCAAGTCGCTATCTGATAAAACAGACTGGGAGTTTCTCCTAGACATCGCCTTTGGCAGAAAGTTAGGAACTTCTCCCTTCCGAAACCCAAATTCAGAGCCTTCTCCCCGAACTAATTCTGCATCTGAAACTGTTCTCAAACTCCTACACATTCTCTGCATTGTACCGGAGAGGTTATTCAACAGGAGTTGCTGTTCAGAACTCCCTTTTATTGTAACAGGGAGAAAGAATTCAAGTATATAATCATCATCACCGGTGTAGGTGCTCCTTAGCCTAATTGCAACAGCAGCATTCAGCCCAAACTTGCGTGCATGATGGACGAGTGGAAATTCAGTTACATCATATAACTTTACATTAGGGACGAAGAAGGGATGATTTGATTGAAGTGCTTTTCCAGCTATACCTTGTCCTTCCTCGAGATAATATTCAGAACATACATGCACAAACCCTTGCATATCACTATCATTCACATAACAAGCTGTACCCTCGATACATAGAACACTTTTTCCATCTAAACTGATATTACTATGTCTAACACGTACTTTACTATCTTCGCCCACAGCTTCCTCATCGTAATTACAGGGAATCCATGTTAGAGCCAGTGGCAATCTATGTGCATGACATACAGCTCGTAGAACATCAGTTATCTCAGCTAATGCTGCCTTCTGATTCCTTGAGATGCACTGAAAAATAACAGATAATCTTAGAGAAAGCAGAGCATTGCAAAACAAACAGTAGTCATTGATAGATTTTTCTTCTTCTTCTACCCAAATTTAAAACAAATAAACGAATAAAGAAATCTCTTATTTTTCTTTCAGCCACAAGTATAAAAGTGGCAAGAGAAAAGATTTACAAGTTCTGATAAAACCTGGGGAAGAAGACGAGGAGGAGCAGAAGTCCTTAAATTAACAGCCTGCAAACAATGAAAATGAACATCTCTGATAACAAGATCCAATTCCATTCTAAAAATTGCCACCATCCAGAATAACTAGATAATATATAAGTTAGATTTTCAAATTATAACCATAACCAATGCATCACGAACAGGGGAGTTGCCCATAAGCTTTGCACTATGAGATATCATGCATATAGTTTTTCTGAGTTTATGACCCAACCATTTAAGTCAAATCCTGAAGCAGTTGATTAATTTCATAACATCTACTGAGGCAGTGTTACTGTAAAAATTGACGTAAATATAACTTTTTTTTTTTTTCCTCATGAGAACCTAGGGAAAACACATGCTACCTAAAACTATAATAAGACGTCAATGCAATGACTTCAGCTGACAGTTGAATATTTTTCATAACAAATTAGACTACCTTATGTATGTGTATATACATACATACATACATACAAACACTCCACTAAGGGCTTTTAGATGTCTCCATGTAAAAACTAGGTGCTGATAATAACCCCACAATACAGACTGATAAAAGAAATTTTTTCTGTTGCAGCGTATTGAGGCCTGTTCAAACCAGGGCATCAGAGTGACTCTTTCCAAAGAACACCATATATTTTTCCCATCATATTATAATCCCTTCCATCCAATAGAAAAGAACAGAGTTCAAACAAAAATAAGAACGGCCACTTGGCCAGGCCAACAATAATTTGTATTGACTCACAGAATCACATAACAGGGAAGAAAACAAGGTAATATCAGAGTAAAAATATGAACTTACCTGAAGCACATTACAAATATTTTCCATCTCTGCATCAAAATTTTGCCTCTCTTTCACAGTTACAATTTCCAGCACAGCAGAGCACGACATCTCAGGAAACTGAAAAACTGGTAAGGCAATAGAACTACAAACAGCATGATCAACTGCGTGTGTCACCCTCACATACTCAGCCTCATTGTAATAAACAACATTTGAAGTCCATTCAGGAACTTTAGATGAGAATACACGACCGGAAGCCCAAGGAAGGTACCTGGTTTTGCTTCTGCAGAAAAGGTAAATTTCCTAGACACTTCACGATACCCTCATGAGCATTTGATCAAGCAAGTAGGGCTGGTCAGAAGTGCTCAAGATATAATCAACTCCATGCTTTCTTGGAACCCAAACTTGTGCCAAAATGCCCCTCCGGATGACAACTTAAAAAAGGACAATGCCCTAAGCATCTTCTCATCAAGTGACAGCGGAACTGGCCTAGAAACCATAGAATTAGACATATTTGAGTTGTTTTCTCGATAAACACCACTACTTTGTTTTGGGACCAAATCATCAACATCATTAGTATCAATTGTGTAACAGTCAGTGCTTGTTTGCTGAAAGCCCATCCTGTCTCCACAATCGAATGAACTTCCCATAGCATTTGATGTACTACCACCCTCAGGAACTACAGAAGAATTCGATGCCATGACATTCGATGTGTCAAAAGAGGTGCAAGACGTTGACTGAAATGACGAAAATCCATAGGAGGCAAACATCTGATCTGTCATAGACGGGCTGTTGCACCATCCAGCATAAGCATCAAAATTCATGAGGTCTGAGAAGTTGTTGAACAGCTCCTCAGAATTTGAATTCCTTGTACCACAATCCATTGGTGCCAGGTTCTCCATCGGTGCTCTTGGAGAAGCCCAAAACCAGTCCTCTTTTCTTTCGCGAAAAGGGGTATTCCATTTTAATTAAAATCCTCTTCTAAATCAAATCAGAAAATGTTAAGTTCTAGCAAAAAGCATTCACTCGACACAACCTTTACGTCCTTTATCTCTCTTCTGATTTGCTCTGTGCTGAAATTTGTAAATTGTCCCCTTTAAACAAACAACTCAAGTTTACAAATAAACCCACCCTTTCCCCAGTGAAACTGCACTAACCCTGCAGTACCCACAAACCAAATCACACTTCCATTATAAACATAAAACAAACCAAATAAGAACAAAATAAAAACCAATCACAAAACAGATCACATAAAATCTGATTTTGCTATTTAAAATCTGATTTCTATAAATAGCAATAAAAAATTTATAACACTGACCTCAAATGGATAACTACCAAATTCACAGTCTCCAAAGCTGCCGCAAAACACTGCAAGAAAAGTCCACACCTTTCAATCAACAATGACTCACAGAACCCACCTCAGATTCATCAACTTATATACTAAAATAAACACACACATATGAGGAAGACGTGGCCATATCGAAAAACAACCAACACCGAGTTGTAGAATGCAAGTGAAACAAAACAAACATAAAATATACATGGATTTTGATAGCCAGACATGTGGATATGCTTATAGATTATCACCACAAGCAATTAATTGCACAAATCGTAACTGTGGAAACTAAGAACTCGCAGAAAAAGCGTAAGTAGATAAAATTCAAGCGAAATGAACCGTTTCTTCTATTCAAGACCAAGTTCATAAACTTTCTGAAAAAATACATACCTTTAACACAATTAACCTGCCCCAAGGGCGGGGCCAAGTGGATTTTATTTGGTTAGCCACCCGAGTTCAAATTTTTGAGAGTAGTGGGTCAAAAATCATATTTACGCTCTGCCTATCCCACCTTTAAAAAAAAAAAACAACTAACTTAAATATCAATATATGCAAATGGGTAAGCTAAGAAATGACCAAAATTCCAAAAAAAAAAATGCAAGTGAAATTTAAGTGAAATGAATCAGAACTTCTATTCGAGACCAAATTCACAAAATTTTCTAATTAAGGGACAAATCCATCACACAGTAAATCCAAATGTTAGTACAAACAATTGGGTATTTGAAGAAATGGCCAAAAATTCAGCGAATTGATGAATTATGACCCCAAAAAGAAAAAAAAAATCAAGGCCAAATACACTCTCACCCACAATAAAGATTATAAAAAAAAAAAAAACATTTTTGTAACCCTAACTTTACTTAACTGAGTAAGCAATCCAAAAGAACACCGACCGAATAAAAAGACATGAAATTCCTCGAAACTCAGCTAACTACGTTTGTAGAAAAGACCAAGAAATTAGGCAACAGAACAGAGTAAAAGTTTTACCTTCGTAAGAAAGAGGAAGTGAGGTGGTGATGATGATGAGTAATTCACTTACTATAAAAGGAAAGCATAAACAATAGGTGTTTATTGTTGTAACTAATTAAAAGAGATCAGCATCAGCTGCTGCCTGCTGTCTGTCTTTGCCCAAAACAGAACATTTTGTGTTCCAATGGTTTGGTCCCTCAAAGCTGAAAATGGATTTACGTTTTATTTTGACTAAACAGACACACACAGTTTGGTTTGGTCTTGTAGATAAAAAAAAGGTTTAAAATACCTGGTGGCTTTTATTACAACGAGCAATTAGATGTCCGAAATTACCTAAATTACCCTTGATTTGGTATACAATGATTGTGGCCTTTCGTATTTGCCTTTATTTTTTATTTTGATTTTCTTTTATTTGGAATATTTTCGTGATTTTGTTTTATTTATAATTTGACCTCTTTGTAATTTCCACAGAGAGCAATTTGGCTAATGTTTTCAGTTAAAACCTTCCCAAGAAAAGGTGCAAATTACGATGGTGGCTTCTATGCGAAAATCCAAGTGATAATTAACAACATCATTTAAAAATAATAATAAATTGCAATAAAACGGTGAAAAAAAAATAGTCCATAATACAACGCCTCGTAAGGAGTAAATAGTCATATTATGGTCAGTAAGTTGGATAAAAATCCTCTCAATTTTGACACATATATAATTTTATTTATGTATGGTTAATATTTACTTAATTATTATATTATCATTTATTAACTACCAATTATATAAGCTTATTTATTTAGATAAAATATTAGAACGTCCAATATAATGTTTATTGTAACAAAAATAAGTTGGTAATTAATATATAGTTAGAGTTTTAGAATTAAATTAATGCAAGGAGAGATAAATTAAAGATGTAATACGAGATTTTATTATGCTCTTATTACCTCTTGTTAATCCGGCTTTATACTTAAAGAGTATTTAAGTTTTAAGAGATAATTTTGTACTTAGTGATGTGTTGTATTAGTTAGCGTTGAGCATCTTTATCCATGGAAAAGTATTTCAGCGACATAATTTTACATAAGAGTGAACGAGTTTTAAATGTTTGATCAATGAATAATAATACGTGCATCCGATAAAATCAATGAAACCCTTATGTAATCTAATGCCACAAAATCTATCCATACATTAACCATTTGTCATGTTCTTTTTTTTTTCCTTTTCAATTCATAAAAATGTTATATATTTAATTTATATTATTTGGGTGTAATTAATAGAGTATTATATACTAGTCTAACTCGATCCTCCTAAGTTTAAGTTGGAATTGACTCATTTTTTAATAATAATTAATAATTATGTGTAACAATTGTCATGCTGGTACCAACCATAATATATTTATTATTAATCACCATCATTGTCATTGTATTTTAACATTCGTTTAAATTAAATTTGGTATCATTAAGATTCTCATTGCTAATTCTACCCATAAAAATCAATGAACTAATATTCTACTTTCAAATTTTAACTATATTAGAGTAAATATTCTGTTGTGTCATTCAAACTAAATTTTCAACAACCTTTAAAGTTATGAAGGTATTATGACTTTAACTGGAGTAGTAATACTTAGAAGACAATAGTGGAATATAAAATGTATATTCTCCATATCAATTATATTTATAGTATTATAAGTTCTTGATAACTAGGACAGTCCATTCTAACACAAAATTTTTTAATGGATCAACTAATATTTCCAGTTTTCCAACAAAAAGGCAAGAAATGGCTACTACAGAATGACATACACCGTTTGACGACCGAAAAAGGGTGTTCATAGAAATACGTATAAAATTTGGGGTCGTCTTCGAAAATAGCCAATCTCGTGGGTTGAATAATATTTAAAGACTTTTGCGAGGCCATATTATGTGTTATATTATACGGTCAATCCTCGAGGATATAAGATTGGGAAAAAGCAAAAGATGGAAATGGTACATAGTTTACAAAGTTAAAAAAACACTATTTATGTGAATGTGGAATTAGTTCACTTAGCGTTAGGTTAATGAAATTAAGAGGGAGAGAGAGAGAGAGGAAAATTTGGATTTTTCATCCTTCATTAAATAATTCAACCACATAATCTTTCCTTTATTATGTTAAAAAAATGAAAAAGAAAAGACAATAGATTAATAATTCTCATCTAATGATCCTTATCTTCTTCTATCGTTCTTCTTTATATTGTAAAACGGTAAAATAATTATTCCTTTTAAGTTTAAAGATTAGTATAGTGAATTCTCTTAGATTTAAGATAATCCTATAATGCAAAATTAATAACTAATTGTAAATATATCAATCTACGTTGATATATTATATTATTTGAACTATTTTGAAAATTAATAAAAAATTTTTAATGCACTTTTTTTAATTATGAAAGTAAAATACTTACATAACCATTTGAAAATATTTGTCTCTCTAGCACTTACATTAAACATAAAAATATTTTAAAAATATGATCATAATTAAGAGAATAATGAGTTGATTTTGATAAAAGTGATTTTAATTATTTTATTAAAAATTGAGTTAATTTTTAAAATTATTTAAATTAAATAAAGAGACGTGATTAAGTGCACAGACTACGTTTGACAAACTATAATTGAAAATTACAAAACCCACTGTACAACAAACCCAATCATAACTTACCACAGGTCATTTATTCTCCACAAAAACATAAAATATGTTATCAGTCAATAAAATAATCATTAATTATTGAGAAATAAGAAGTCAATAATCCAATCATTCAAAAATGGGGGTAGTATTGTCTTTTCGGAAGCCAAAATGTCAGAGGGCCTTTTAGTGGGAAAATGGTAGTTGGACCAGTGAGAGACACGTGCAACGGACGGCCATAAACTGGATCTTAGAATCTTCAATCTTTAAGCAAGTAAGAGGGAGAAGCAAAATTTTATTAGAGAATTAGATTCCGAAAGTGCTTTTTAAATCAGTTCAAAGCAATAAAAATCAGCAGCTGCCTATAAAAATTCTAATGATATTGGAAGCAGTTATTGTAATAGCCGTGGAGACGTGCAGTGACAGAAAGTTAAGAGGTGTGGCTGTAAGCACTGAACATTTTGGCGGCTATTCTGCTTTTTAAATTGATTTTTGTGGGGTCCGTTTAAAAATTGATTGCCCCATTTGCTTTGTAACATTACGAAGTTACTATGAACAAGAGGGGGGCCGGTGACTCCCACGTGACGTACAAGTCCAAAATTTTTGGACTTACCATTTATAAGGCAATTATATTACCATTTTTTTAATAATTATTTATTTTTCTATTGATTTTATCGTCAGGTCAGATTACACTTATACAATATTTTATCAAAGTTTCTATTATAATAATATTACGTTAACCAAAAAAAAAAAGTATGCCTTATTTTTTATATATTATAATATATAATTCATCGAACATCATATTATTATTATAATTAAATTAATGATACAATTACTGTACGTTCTTTTTAATATCAAAGTTTTGATCAAATAAATTTATATTTTTTATGTTTCACTTTTATTTTATTATAAAATTTAATAAAATTGCATATGATTACTTAAATTATTTTTAAATTATAACTAATTTCACATGAAAGTTAATCATGATTTTAAAATTAATTTTATAACCATAACTTTTAATTTTTCAATCTATTTATATTTTTCTATAGTAATATAAGTTTAATGTGAATGCAACACATATTACACATATTACTTTTTTTATTTTATTTGAATTATGTATTATTACGAATTTTTTTTAATCATATTTTATATAAAGATGATGAAGTTCTTTAGATTTTATTTAATTTAGCTTTTTTTCACTTTATGTAATTTTATGTGTTTAAAAAGAAAAAGATACGTTTAAATATTATTAAAAATAATCTAAAAAATAAAAGATAATTTAAATTTATTTTTATTTTTTGTCATTATATAATAAAACAATACTTTTATAATAAAAGACATCAAGCACATATATACTGTATTTTTAACTCACAGCAAAAATAATAATATGGTTTACTAAACACTAAGTTACTTTTTAAATTAATAACTTATTTCATTCGTACAAAAAAAAAATAACTTATTTAACAAGTCAAAACAATATCAAATTGGCCGCTATATATGGTTTTGAATAAAAATATGGCTCCGGCACTAATAATGCATTGCTATTAATGTTTTATCATAGTTAGATCACCAAACCTTCGATATAAGATCAACTAATATTGTTAATTATAATCTAACAATGGCCAACTTTAATACGAGTTAGAGACTCTAAAATTGCACACAATTAATGCAATATATACCCACTTATGTTTCAAATTTTGATGGAACAAACTTTTTGTATATTAAAATAATAATAATAAAATGAGATTAAAGACAATGTCTCCAAAATGTGACTCTCACTTTCTATATTTAGAAATTTTTTTGAAAATATGCTTACCTTTTCAATTCAATATTATTCTTTAATGTGATTCCATGCTTTCATTAATGATTATATATTATTTTAAAAGTTAATGTTGGACTTTGTAAATAGTATAAATTTCTTGAGCAAATAAATAATTAACGGAATATTGTAGTGAAGCAATTCCTAATTCTTTAATTATTATTATTATTGTTATTGTTGTTATATCGCAGTATTATCAATACAAAGTGAAAAAGAAAATTACTGCTGAGCACAAAATCGAAGCACATAATGAGCAAATCTTATGAACATGGAAAGCATGTTGAATTCACTTTAATCAACATTAAATCTTTGATGCAAAATCTCGAATTGATTTATGATTATAAATTTCACATGATGAGCCAACATTTTTTGCTTTATACCTATAAAAATTATATTCATTTGCAACTAGATCCCAGCTAATCACAGCCGTCTGATTCGATTCTTTTTCAGTATTCATATTCTCCCTGAAGATACTTTATTAATAAAAAAAAATGTTCTTCAAGGCAGTTTTCTCAAGTGTTCTTTTGTCTCCTAGATTCCCTATCCATCAACTTCAACACAATGGGAACATAAATCTAAAAGTAGGTGAACAAGACAGTCCACCATCTAATGGTTCCATTAAATAGTTTTGAGTAAGTAAAATAAATTATGCTATATTAATATTGATTCAAACTCGTGTGTGATATTTAAATATGGTTGTCTTGACTTTCGAAATGATTAATTTTTATTTTAAAAGATTCGGTTGATTTTAAGCAGTGTTAAAAATGAAGAGATCAAGTTAAAAATCATTATTCAAAAAAATGAACTTAAATTTTGTTCACCCGTTATTTTTAACTATTATTAGAGTTACAATAATATTTAACTATCACAATTAGAAAGTCTTTAAGAATCGCTAAATAGTTTTACGATGGCACAATATAGATATATGTACTCAGAACGGATTTTGTGCGCCCCTCGCCCGATGAGCGGTTTGCATTTTACTACAAAAAGTTTATTGATAAATCGCTCAAAATGGATATAAATTTGCAACTACTCCTATGAAATCTGGACTAATAAAAAGATATCAAGTTCCAACACTTTATTTTAATGTTTCCATTAACTTAACAGATTACTTTTAACTGACACGCTTCTAAGAGTAACTTTAAAAAATAAAAATAAAAATGAATAATATTTTGTCTCATGTAAGCAAAACAATGACTTTTTAAGGTCCAAAACATGATAATAAGTCAACTAATTTGATGATATAATTACTGGAAAATATCTTTTCGATAATCAATAATTAATTAACAAATGAATGCATCTTCGAGAATCTTATAACATCATCTTAATTACCTGGCGAAAATAATGCACTGAATTTGGTAGATTAATCTGATGTCGCGAGTTGCCAATTGGGTTGATAGGGACTGTTTGGTTCTATTCAAGCAATTTTTTTTTTTTTTTTCACAATGACAGCTATGATACTGTTGGATCACGTACAAGTTTGAAATGTCCTCTTCATTATTAGAATACTGTTGAAATGGACGTGCAACTTGCCAATTCGACTGTAATATTATAAAGATTCCAATATTTAAGTTCAAATGAAATATGTCGAATGAAATATTTTATTATTTATAAAATTATTTAATTATTATTTGATAAATAAATGTTACATTAATTAAAATTTAAATTAAGATTTAAATGTGAGATGCTTAGAATTACTATAATATTATTGATGTTTTTATTTTTCATTTGTATTACAATACCTATTTGTGCATCTTATTGTTATATATGAATATGCTGAGATTTATATAATGTGGAATATAAAAAAAGATTCCTCGGATTTCGATACTGATTTTTGAGCTGTGCTCGTTATCACTCTGTTGATCAACACTAGTTTCGGTAAATTTCAGAGTGCATATCACATAAGTGTCATTGTAAATGCCCAGGTGATTTGTTTTTCTCTTCAAGAAAGGATTTAGCTCAGAACTAGAAACAGCATAAACATCTTCATAAACGTCTTAGATCATGACTAAGAATGATTTGTGCTCTTGTTATTCCCTCGAAGGCTGCTTCTAAGCCTGTGAAGATTACACATTTCAACACCTTTGTTATGTGTAACATTTTTATTGTTTCTTTGTTGGTAAGATACAACAATTTTACTGCACACACAGATAGAACGTGCTCTTAAGAATGTCATGGGCTTCTCATTGAATACTCCTGATGATGGCTCTTGTGGAGTTCAAATGTTTAAACAAAACCCCAGAATGATCAAATGAAAGGGGCAATTTGAACCTTAAGCATTAGGCATGCGTGGCTTAAAGCACTTGATGGCAGAGTATATAATTAACTGGAACAATGCATAGATGAAATGGAGAAGTACCGGGACAAACTGAAAATATATAAGTTAAAAATGAAAAGAAACATTTATGTACTTTAGGGGCTTTCCTTCCAGCTTCTTGCGCATACAAAATTAAACCCTCAACCACGGAGCCAAGAACGTTGTCGGTTTCAACCTTTCTAGTTGAATCTTAAAAAGCAGTTGAAAAGTTTTATTCTTACGGGAGCTTATTCTTACGGGAGCTCATTTGGAATTGAATTGAAGTTAAACACTTATAATTTAAAAAATTATAATATTAAAATGTTCGGTAAATATTAACTGTTATAATTTGAAAGTTATATTGATATAATTTTTTATTTATATAATAAAAAATATATTATATTTTTAATAATTTTATCAAAATTATTATTTAAAAATTATATTTATTATAACTATTAATTTTCATTTAATAATTATAATTTTTTTTTACAGCACCTGAATCTGAAAGTGAACTTAATTTGATTTCCATCTTCTCCTTTATGCGTACCGCAATCCTCCTGAACATTTGGCACTGACTGTGTTCGATTAGTTCGTGAAGGCGATGAGGTCTCCACATATCTGTTCACCATCCTGCTGTCAAAATTTAGAGTGGGTTCAAGAATAATGTTATGCTTTCTCATTTGAGAGACTCCATGTCTGTATAAAAAATAAATACAGAGATGCAAATATAAAGCCTAAAACTAACGGGATCTAAAAATACTGAGAGGGTTGAAATCAAATTCAATAATTTAGCTAGCATGTAGAGCACAGATTAAGAATGCGAAGAGATACCAAAGTTGAAACTCTAGGATGGGATCCTCCACAACTATTAACTCATCCATAAACTCTACAGTAAACAAAAAGCGGACCACTATGGATCATCTTTACCTAATTTCAAATGATATTTTTGGATCATATCAAATCAAATCCACACATTCTTGTGAGTTATCAAACACTTAGCCTAAGTTTCTTTTATCTTTCTTTATTTCTTGTTTGGTTGTCTGGTATCCAACCCTTCTCAATCAATTCTCAAGTGCAAGTAAAGACAGCAATTTTATAAAGTAATTTTCTATTTCTTCAATTTATATTTGGAAAGCGCTTTTATTACTATTTATTTTTTCTTTAAAAAAATTAAATGATTAAAATAATATTATTTATTTGAAAAATTTACAATAACTACTCAAAATTTTTAATGATTTTTAAAAATAGCTACCCTAAGTTTTTCTATCATATCTAACCTATTGCACAATTTGTGAATCAAAATACCCTTATCTCTCTAAACTCCAAACTCACGAGAGCTAGCTTGGGTGTGCACGACAGCAACTTGATCTTGGGTATTCCGGCACCTGTTGACGGTTATTGACGGGATTTGGAAAGTGAGTTTATCTCTGGTTGCAAGCAGTTATAATTTTGGCTCTTGGGTGACAGTTTTATCTTCTCAATTTTGAAGTTGTCATTTATTTTCTTTTGGATTTTTTTAAGATTAATTGGTGATACATGAGTGTATAGATGATTATAGAGGAGCATTAAGATTGATTGTTCATAAATATTGAAGATTGTTTAATGAAATTTGAATTTAATAAATGGTATGCGAGGTATTCGATAAAATGCCTCTTAGTCTTTATTTGTCTTTTTTTACTCGATTGAGGTGTTGATTGTGCCGACTCGCCTAAGTCAATGATAAGTTGTATAATCATCGTTAATTTGTAATTTTACTCCATTGCGAGCACGACGATGCGAAAGCAGTGACTATTGTGCACCGTGGAGCGGGCCTAGCCCGCCTGCCGAGCTTGGGTGATGAGCTCGTGTGCTTGTAGCGGCGCGAACGTGCTCGGTGCGCTCGTGACAAGCACATTTTTTTATTAATTATGTTTGCTATATATATATTTGGTTTTTATTAATGATGTTAAAAATCTCAAATATTAATTTAACTAGATTATCAATTAATATATATACTTTTATTACGTAAAATATAGGAAAAAACAAACCACTATATGAATTACCAATTTATGTTAATTTTTAAAAATAACAATTTACAATATTTTTGTCAAAGTAAAAAAAAATATTTTTCCTATTTTTGTACTCAAAACGACAATCTTTTAATTTTTTCACAATCTATCAAAATATATTTGAAGAACAACTGATTATATTAAGCTTGAATAATTAAGAAAAAATTTGAAAGAAATTAGTAAAAAATACCAAAATATGCGATAGGTGCCTATCTCTCAATAGACAAGTACCTATCGCATGAAAAGATAGATTCAATTTTTTCTTTTTTTATGCCACAAATACTTATTATACTAATATACTTTTATCCGCTTCATCGCAAGCTTCGAAATTGTATATTATACGCCTAAAACGGACATATGTAGCATAAATTATGATCTTTGGAAGATACTTGACACATACAATGAGTGTTGTTGCGATTTCGTGTAGCATGTGCACCGTCATATATAAGCAAATTGTATCCGTCGAGTACCTTCCGAAGGTCATAACTTATGCTACATATGTCCGCTTTCAAGATATTGTTTTGAAGCTTGTAATAAGACGGATAAAAGCATATTAGTATAATACGCATTGTGGCACAAAAAAAAATTGAATATGTCTTTTGTATCGACGAGCATCTATCTACCTGGGAGACAGACACCGTCGCACAAAATTCCAATGAATATGGTGTCTGTGATTTCATGCAACGGTACCTATTGCACATCCTCAATGTCCAACGAGTGCTCGTGGTACATTTTCTAGGTTCGTCTCCTAACTCATATATATAGAGGTATTTCGATCTAAAAATTTTATAATTGGCTAGATATGATAGAAAAACTTAAGGTGCCTAATTTTGAAAATCACCAAGTTTTTTGGCTATTTTTGTAAATTTTTCAATTTATTTCTATTTGAATTTTTTTTTTAGAAAATAATATAGTTTTTACTCTTCTATTTGCCACATAAATCAACAAATAAATATTTAAAGAATATAAGTAATATGATCTTTTAGAGATACTCTTATACTCGGAAATTGACACAAATAACCTTAAAATAGTTTATTTTTTCACAAATAACCTTCGAAAGTTTTAACAATCATAATTAGCCAAACACAAACGTTTAGGACTTTCGTCATTTCTCACACAATTCTTTCTCTCTCTTCATCGTTAGTGACTCTCTCCGATCATGTAATCCTCCGAAATCCAGATTATTAACGACTGAAATAGGTCGATCGATTATTTAATTTTTCAATAAATTTTATTTTTTAAATTATAATCATGGGTGCCGACTGCCCATCGCATGGCACTCCATCGGCTGATGGGCGTGAGCCCATTGTGCTTCAGCGCTTCGGTGGGAACTACCCATCACTTTAATCTGGCGTGATGGGCAGCTGTCACACCAAATTTGGAGCAACAAGCCCATCGCACCAAATATTATATATAAATTATAATATATATTTTATAATTTAATAATATTATATTTATAACTGTAAACATAGGCTAGTAAATTCTGAATGTATCTATAATTTGGAATATTATATCTATAATGATACCTTACAATGATCATTTTCCTAGGCGTATTATAAGTATGTGTAAATTAGATACAGTCATAAAAGCCATTGAGGGAAAGTTAACAAAACGACAGTTGCAATTGTTCAAAAAAGATATATTTAGGCATTTCTTGGAGTGTCGAAACTTTCCATTCAGTGGCGTCATTATGCATAATTTATTACTTGGATAAGTGGCCTGTAATGAGAGAGATCAGATATGGTTTGAAATTGGTGAGCATTTAACATGCTTATCAATTGGAGAGTGGTGTTTAGTTACGGGACTTTCTTGGGGTGAAGATATTGTATCCCAAATGATAAAAAAGAATCATAGGCTACTTAACACGTGTTTTGATGGTGTATTTCGCGATTTAAATCTAGGTGATTTCGACGAAAGATTTGGTAACTTAGATCTCGACGCTATGGACAACATTGATGAAGTAAAGATTACATTCTTTTATTTTGCAGACAGAGTACTAAATGGAAGAAAAGTTCATAGTCAAATCAATTTCTCATTGGTTAACGAAGTGGATGACATTGATCACTTTCGAAATCGTCCATAGGGTCGTTTGTCATGGAAAACGATATACGACAGTCTTGACAATGCATTGTTTGGTAAAATAGAGAAATTTAAGAAAACTCGTTTGGAAAAGCCAAGTCATAACATTGAAAAGTACAATGTTTATGGCTTTACATCTGGAGTTTAGGTATGTTAAGATCGCACTCTATTTAAATTATTTTGTTTGATAATAGTGAATGTTTAATACTTTTTCAATATTCTCACTTTACTTATTATAGTAATGAATGTTCAAAGTGATTGGAGGGCTGCCATCATAGTGGGTCGTGAAAACCAAAAAGAAGATTCCTCGCATTGTACAATGGAAGCCTATTGCTTTCTCCAAAATAAACTTTATTGAGGTTTATTCATTGTTCAATGATAACTCTCGTCTTGTAAGTAATGTATATCGATAATTGTATATTACTACTTTTCATATTACTAAATATATTAGATGATTATACTAACCTAAAATTTAAGTTGAATTATCGCAGGAAAATGTTTTACAAGCTCATAGAGTCGAACTCAAAAGAAAAACCCAAAAATATTGACGAGTTATAAAAGATTATGTTCCATATATCCTAAGTTGAGTCTGTAATGTGAATATCCTTTAGTGCTTCATACTAGATGATGACAAACGACTCTTTCTTTAGTAAATTATTTACTTATTTTAAATGTTACTTTGTGCAACATAAACCATCTATCAACGCACCTCCCATTGTAAAGCAAACAGATGAGAATCAAAGCACCGCGAATACCGCTAGCCCAACACCTGGAGCCATAAAATTTTGTTGAGGATGAGCTTCCTGCAGATGACCATCATGAGCAAACACACGAATCCAATGACACATATGATTCAGAGATTATAAATCATTTATTTTCTTTATATATGTGTCATTTTAATATTCTCCCTTATTATATATATATATATATATATATATATATATATATATATATTTATATTTATACTTATATTTATACTTATATTTTTTTATTTATAATATTTGAGGACAAAATATAATAATGATTATATCACTCGACCAATGGACAGGATTGATCGTTTTATATGTGAATTGAAGTCGGCTTTTGAGGCGGAGCGTAAAGAACATAAAGAATTTAAAGAAGCGGTAATGGGATTTATTGGTTCGTATACTGAACGCTCATATGGTCCTTCTCCGACTATACGCTCGTATGCGGTGAGTAAATTTAACAGTTAACTATTGCATTCTTTTAGCTTTTAATATGATGTTTATTAAATATGTTCATCTTGACAAACAGATAGGCTCCAGATGATTGTGGAGTGTATACTGACGTGGAGAATCATAATACTTCAACTCATATGTCATTGTATAACTTTTATGGGGATGTTAGCGGGGAGAGTGTGCAGATCCTTAAAGAGGCGCCGCTGGATATTAGTAAGTTTGGCCGTTTATACAGACGATCTTATGTTTTCAGTAGTCCGTTTTTGATTCCGTAATTCAAGCGAGGGAAGAACATTAATCCTCTACCTATACTCTAACTAATGGATCGTCAGATCAACGAACGAACGAGTGTGGATATAAATCTATTTCGAGGATTGCAAGATCCAAGTGTATGCAATGAGTTCGACCAGTGGTTTGCTGGTAAAATTACAGTGGATCGTTTAGTCTCATACTTACACTCGTTTTTTCAAGTACTTTTAGGTTATACTTCAATGGGATGGCTAGCTGACGAGGTAATTTTTTTAAACATCAATCCATTCCTTCGTTTGTGTATTAGGATTATGTTCTAAATTGACCAGTAGTTTGCTACTCTATTCATCGACAACATATTCACGAGTATTTACGCTTGATCAGCGAGAAGCAACGACAGTATCCGAATGCATTGTCTCAGTGGGTCACACATACAAACATATATTTTTGGGTATTTGGTTTATATAACATATACTCATCGTATTTACAACTTAAATCTTGTTAATTTCTTATTTCTTATGTATATGATATTCCAGATGTTCCTTAAGCAGTTATGGAACAACAGAAATTATGCAGTCTAATCATTAGAATATAGTGATAATTTTAATAGCTATATTCATGGACGGGAGTTCATAATGTCAAAGCACCTGAAAGATGTGGATATGGTATGTGAATATATATTTTTATTTTTTTACAGTATTAATTTAGGCGTAAAAACACGTAAAAATAATAAATATTTTTATGTGTAGGTATTCATTTCTTTTAACCTTGGAAGCAATCATTGGGTACTAGTTCGAGTAGATTTTCGTACCAATAAAGTATGAATTTATGACTCATTGCTCACATGTCGCGACGATAAAACGTACAAGGATCAATTTAGGCCGTTTAAAGTCATATTCCTCGATGGCTAGACCATGTTAGATTCTATAATATTCGACATGACCTATAGAGTGCTGAGTATTGAAAAGTCGTGGCAGTTAAAGGTATCCCACAACAAGAGACTGGTAGTGGCTATTGCGGTGTATTTTTATTGATGTTTACTATGTATTTAATGTTTGGACTTAGGCTCGATTTCAATAGTAGTCATGGGGCATATTTTAGGAAAAAGATTGTTGTCGATATATTTAATGGCGGCATTATGTTATAAACTATTGTATTCATTTGAATCTTGATGTATTGAATGTTTTTATCATTAATGTACTTAATTACGTTAAAAATTAAAAAATAGGTGTTACACAAAGTTGCAATAATAAATAACACTAAATAAATTATTTTACTAACATATATTGTGCAATATAAAAAAAACATAAAATTGGTAGTACATTATTAATTGGAACAATGCAACTAACTTTGATTCGATACAATAGTATTTTTATATTGTTTACAGTTATGTCTCATTCGTTGCACCACCCATATTTCATAGTTCATCGATTTACATCATTACCGGCAGAAGGTATTCTTAGCTCTTTACGACGACTACACAGTGGTGCATCTACTAGTTGATAAACTTGCATTTCTTGGATTTTATCTGGAACTTCCAATCTATTGCGTTATGAACCGACTCTACTGGTTGTGCATAAACCTTTACCAATGATTCCTTGGTGAAAAATTCAGAACAAAGGCTTATGTAATCCACCCGGATAGCTAAACAAGCAGCAATTGCATGCGCACAGACGAATTGATCTAAGTCGAATACTCTACATGAGCAAGTTTTATTCTGTATGTCAACTAATCCCTCATTGACACCACCACCCAAAACATGGAATCAATGTGGAGACACATGACGGACGATCATCCTTTTGGCCCGAGATCTCCTCTCAGCTACTATTTCATCTGCCCAGGTTGTTAACTGAGTACTCATCGATTCAACCATAAGTTTTCTACTATAAAACCATTGCTGCATTGTTTTCCTAAAGTGATCAATAAGATGAGTAATCAGAAATTTTTGAGGTTCCTTTATAAAAGAGTTCACGCTTTCCGCGATGTTGGTGGTAAGAATACTGTATCTCCTGCCTTCGAACTCAGACCTTACCCAATTATATGTACCTATATTATTCTCCAAGTAATCGGCTGCATTGGAGTGGAGCATTCACAAAGCCTCAAGTTGTTTTCTGAATTCTTCGCATCCATATGCTTTTATGGCTTTTATAAAGATAGGTTTGAAATTATCCCAACAGCTTTCGACATCCTGAATTTTGCTTTTATGTTACCTTTCACATGGTAAAAACAAACGCCATGAGCAGCATTACGAAATACTTTAAGAACGGCTCTCTTGATAGATATGCATCGGTCGGAGATAAATACTAAGTTTGGCATATCGCCAATCACTCCATGTAACTTCGTCATAAACAATTCCTAAGCATCATTATTCTCTAAATCCAAAACTCCAATGGATAATGGATATAATTGATTGTTTCCATCTAAGCATGTTGCAACAAACATGATTCCCCGATATAGGCCCTTTAGATGAGCTTCATCTATAGCAATCACCGGTCTAATATATTGTTTAAAACCCTTGACGGAAGATTCAAGAGCTACAAAGTAGTATAAAAAATTACTATACTTATTCTGTTCAAGGTGAGCAACTGTACCCTCATTTGCAACTTTCAAAATGTGAGAGTATTTGAGTAGTAAGTTATATGACTCCGCAGGATTCATTCGAATATTTTCAAGACCAACAGCTCTAACCCGATATGCCTGCTGGTATGTTAACTGGATACCGTATTCTTGCTGCATGTCTACTCTGATATCATTCGAAGTATATATATTTTTTTCCTGGATATATTTGTTCGCGATAATATGACCAATAACCTGGTTCCTTACTTGGTGACGACCGTCAGACAACACCTCATTATGACATGTATGTCTATTGTCAATTCTCCTGACTACCCAATAAACATTCTGCTCGTTTGAAGGTCTCGTTGCTCAAATACGTTATTTACATGATTTTGAAGAATAGTAGGCCTCGAAACGTGTAGTTGCAGATTGTACAATCTTGAAATCAAACTTATCACGAAGGGCAATTTTGCGTAGTTCCAATATTAACTCATTATTCTTAGCGAACAACTTACACACACTAATATTGTCTGAATTGTAACATCTAACAAAGTCTAAACTAAAAAAGTTTGATGGCACAACTGGAGCAAGACTTATGAGATGGTCAAATACTGTCCTCCTCAAACGATCTATTAGAGCAATAGATTGACTATTCTTGCTATTAGTAGTAATATCATCCTGATGCTCATCCTCATTGTTAAAAGGAATATCGGAAGGACCAACATCTTCATCATCAATTGGACTACTGTAGCGAGTAGCCCTCGTATTATTATACATCTCCACACAAACAATATCTGCTTCTGTGTTGCCCATGTTGTCAATAGGATCATCATTGTCACGGAAATAATTATTGTGAAATGGCGAGTAACGTTCTTCTAATGATGTTCTGGTGGTAATACCTCTTCTCCAACATCAGTCAACGCAATGCCGTTATCATCGTTGATGTTATTATTATTGTGAAGTGGAGAGTAGTAAAACTGCAATGACATTATCCTTGGTAACACCTCTTCTTTAACGTCGGGGACAGAGACAGATTCTACAAGTGTCTCATCATCTTGGCTCGGAACTCTAGGAGATGTGGCAACAAATATAGGAATGCATTCACAGTTGGCCATATCGAAGCTAAATGTAACACAACCTTCACCATTTCATCATTATATATGTTTATGGATAGTGAACATGCACAATGAGTTTTGTTATTAAACTTCAATGTTGTCTTCATCGTTATATTATATTCATTAGGATTTATCTGTAAAACCTCGTATATTCTTGATAGAAACTAAGGTAACATACAATCTTTTTGAACTAAAAATGATGTATTTTTAGCATTCACATAATCCATCTGGCCATCTGCCGATGACTCCCACCAACCATTATAACACAATTCAAGTATAACTAAATTTATTAATCCTGACATGATTAAAAAAATAAATTTATTATACAGTAGAAAACATAATCACTAAAAAATAAAATATATTAAAATTACATTTAGTGCGACAGGCTGCTTGTCTCACCAAATCTGGTGAGACAGGCTGCCTGTTGCACCAAAATTTAGTGCGACAGGTACCACCTAGCTTTTCTCGATGGCACATAAACATAACCCTAACTCTGCAAACGCTTTTTCGCATATTTTTAACATTTCATTATACAAACTACATGACAGAAGTTCATAACAATTATACAAATATTTATAGAATTAATTTAACTTACCTAAGTTTTTAATACACTAATACAAGGATGGCATATTTTTGCAATTGGACTTTACTGTTTCATTTTAAATTGTTGATGAATATTAAAATTGGGTATTTAGTTATGGAAAGATGGATAGAAATTAGAAGAACTTTTATTATTTTGTTTTGATATGTAACTTGATTAAGATACAGCTGGGTTTCTGTCTGGTTTCGTTTTGATTTAGCTGAAGACACGGCTGGATGTGAACGTGTGGTGTGTTGGCTGCTGGTGTAATTGATTGTGGCTCGTAAGTTTAGTATTTGGTTGTAGAAAAGATGAAGATTAAAAGAATAAAAATTAAATATAGAGGGTAATTTGGGATAACATAATTTTGTTTAGTTATTTTTTATAGAATATAAAATGAAGGATTAATTTTGAAATTTAAAAATTTTTAATGACTATTTCCGTCGATTTTCCCTTAATACTCCAAGTGATTTGTTTAATATGCATGCATACATATGCATGCATACATATGCATGTTACAACTTCAATAATTATCTACCTTTAGAAACAAATGAGCACGTACATCAGGAACTGTCTGCAGACAATCAATTGTTAAACTAAATCTCACTGAAAGATCTACGAAGCCTTTTCTTCTCTTCTTCGTAGACAGATTATTTCAGCCTTTATGGACTTCCTGCCAAATCTAAGCGCTTAAATTCTTGGTCCATCACAGACTTTTCCTTGATAACAACTGGAGTTGCAGACTCACACGTATCAGTTAGTTCATCTTCATCTCCATCCATTTTTCTCCTAGTTTGGCATCTTTCTAAATGATTTTTGAGGTTTATGGTTTTATTCTTGCTGGAACCTACCACTGTATTCTGATTGATCATTTGCCTTCCATCGCTTCCTTTATCCTTGTCGCAATCCTTCTGAATTTTTGACACCACCTTTATTCGTTTGGTATTTGAAAGCGCTGAGGTCTCCACATCCCGGTTCATCATCTCATTGTCTGCATTTAGAGCAGGTTGAAGAATAGTATTATGTCTTCTCATTTGAGGGACTTCCTGTCAACATAGCAAACAAGTAATGATAGAATAAATATATAGAACAAAATCCTAAAACTGATGGGATCTTAAGAAGGAAAAAAAAAAAAAAAAAACTGAAAGGGCCCAAATTAATTTTAATAATTAAGGTACATGTAAAGCATTGGTTAATACTGCAAAGAAATAGCAGAATTGAAACCCGAGGGTGGGATCCTCCTCGGCTCCTACCCTGGGAACTTAGAACTCACCCATAAAGTCTATAACAGAGAGGACAGTAAACAAAAAGTGGACCACTAATGATCTTTATCCAATTTCAAGTGATACTTTGGACCACATCATATCAAATCAAGTCCACAAATCTTGAGAATTATCAAACATTGTTCCTAAGTTTCTTCATTTCATTTTTAGTTGTTGACAGAGCATCAAAGCCTTCACCTTTGCATATTAAAGTGATCATCCAAAAGTTGACTAAACTGTTCTGGCTGGTAAGTTATTTGAGACTTGAGCTACAACATTTTTTCATAAATAAACATTAGCCAAAAAGCTTATATCAAACAACTATAAATCTTCATCTACTAATTTGTACGACAGTTAGCCTAGAATTTCAAACAAAAGCCCACATAAACACAGAGAAAAATCATTGCAAAAAGCAATTAAAAAAAAAATTAAATGCCTCTCAAGTTATTTGCCGCAAGCTGAAGTGCAGACCGAGACTGTGAAGAGAGCAGAAACGCCAGGTCAAAAGAATGTGTGTTTTGTTTATTTATTTATCTATCTATTAATATTTGGCGGGAACGATGGTTGTATTCCCGCGTGTTTTATTTAGGCCTTTTGAGTTATTTTAATACCGAATTTGATGATGTAATTGACTAATTTTGATTGGCATCTTATTTTTATTTTTTAAAATGTAATTGATATCGTCTTTGTCCTCAAATCTGGAAAGTAGAAACATCCAAATCTTGCTATTTTCTTATAAAAAATAAAATAAAAAATACCAACATTGTTTCATATAACTTTTTTAGCCAACTAAATTGATGATTTAATTACAGAAAATTAATTGATGCTTTGGTTTGAAAATTAAGTGGACTGCATCTAACATAATCTTGGTTTGAAATTGAACCTATTATGCCCCCTTTAAACTAAGCTCTAATTTCAGAAATTGAAGTATACTTCTAGTAGTATAAGAAATAAGTTACAACTTACAACCATAAGGATGCAGTTATTAAAATTTTGTTTGAGACCGAGAATATAGAGATGAAATAAATGTTAAATTAGATACTCTTCGAGCATGTATTACTTTGGGAGTTCCAACAATTTATTTAATCAATTTAAATTGTGACCATGATCTCACAGATATTTTGATTCCAGCAATCAATGACATAATAGCCTTAATTTGATTAATTTTTAACAAATTAGTATTCGCAATTTGTGAGGGTTGCTCTAGCTATATTCGAAATCTTTAATTACTAATAAGATAAATAAATTATTTTGATAACTCCATATATTTATGATACTATTCCTAATTGCACAAAGAAAAGAGACAAATATCATGGATATTGTGCAATTGGTAGATATTCAGACTATACAATTCAAGTAGACAAGTGAAAAATCATAAATTTATCTCATAGAGAGTTAGTCGCAACCACGAATGATATAAAACTACTGTTGTTTTAGTTTTGTTCAGTTCAATAATATTCTTCTATGCGGGCCTTTCCAAAAAAAAATTAAACTATTTTAATAAATAAATTCAACCGACTCCAATTCTTTTTTCATTATCATTTTAGAAAATTTCACAAAACTTCTTTCAACTTTTGAAAATATATTAACAGATGAAATTAATAGTTGTTCTTATTTATTTAGTATCTTTGGCGATACCATTGTTTCGGTAAAATATTAGACAGGCCCTCGAAGCCCTTCCGACTCGAGTAAGAGACCTCGAAGATAGCCTAGCTCGAGCGAGTCGGGACGTCAAAGCGGTCAAGGTCGAGCTCAGAGCTCTACAATCTGCTCGAGATCATTGAGGAAGGTCAAAGTTAGTCAAGCTCGGGGAACTCAGAGCGACCCGAGACCCGAGCACTCCTTGCACGCTCGAGGTCGTCCCTCGAGTCAAAGCTGGTCAAGGTCGAGGAATCGAGCACATCTCTCCGCTCGCAGAGATCCACGAGCACAGTGGGCAAGACCCGACCTAGGGTAACCCGACCTGTTATCTCAGAATCCTGGCATACCTTTTAATGTCGACTGGGGTCCCACATGGTGTCATAATTCCTAGCGCACTTGCCGACATGGTGATCCAGCCACGTGAATCGGGTTAAGGGGACGGCCGCTCATCCACAGGGAATATTCAGCCAAACCCGGTCGTCGGAGGGACCGGATACCACTAGCGTGGGAGTGGGCGACTGGAAAGGAAAAGAGCGGGAAAAATGGAGTATAAATGGAAGCGAAGGAGAACGTTTCGAGGGTTGAAAGAATTGAATCCGAAAAAGAGGTTGGCAATTTTCATTCATAAAGGATCTGTAAGCTCAAACAGGTTTTTCCTTTTCTAATTTCTCTCACCTGATTTTCTTTGAAAAAACACCAAACTTATCCAAAAAGGGGGGGCGAAATAATACCCTTTCATCTTTCCGGTCTCCCTCAGCTAAGGGAGATACCAAAAGAAACCCGATTCTTGACTTGAGCATCGGAGGGTTTCGTGGGACTGCCTGGCGACCACGACCACGTTTTACGTGAGTACATGTCCGGGAGAACACCGTTCTGAAGAAGACAGCGGAACAGGACGAAGGAGGCACTTCTGCTCGAGATCGAGCTCATCGCGAGCAGAAGGATCGATGCACTATTTGAATCCACGAGCAGAAGGTTCAGACAATCACCGCTCGAGCATGTTTGGAGAACCTTGTTGGAAAGTTCGAAGCACTTGTTGAGGCACGCGGGAAAAGTTGCATCAACATTTTGGCGCCGTCTGTGGGGATCGGCACAAAAGCCTGATTTCCTAATACATTGAAGACACACGACACAGCGATGAGGGAAGCAGTCGAAGAGGAGTAAGTCCGGAAGAATCGGTGACTTTGAGAGAAGTGGCCAATGAGGGCCTAGAAGCAGGAGATCCAGGAAAGGATGGATCGGATGGAAAAATAGATCGAAACTATGACCTCCACATTACAAGAATTCGGGGAAGGACGGAGAAAAGCATGTAACGATATCCGGAGTCCGGTAGAGGAATGCTCATGTTCGGGAAAATCGCGGAGATTAAGCCCAAGACCTAGGGCATCAAATGTTGCGGTGAGAGAAGAAACAAACATGGAGGAAAGGGGTCTCATCAACATTTGCGAGGATCGACTCGACCTCTCGTGCGGAGGAGTTGGAGGGAGAGGTGCGTGAGGTTGGCACTGAGTTGTGGAAGATCTTGGGAGGCAGAAAGAGTCCAAGCTGGCGAATAATCTTGGACAACGAATCTCCACTCTCCTCGGAGATCATGGGTATCACGATCCACGTGATTTTCGCTTCCGGATCTGAAATTTTCGGGAAAAAGTGATCCGATTAGTCCACGTAGAGCGGTTCAGCGACATGGCGGGGATGCAAGTGCATCGGCCTGACGGAGGTGCGGGGCCTTCCCGCTCACTCGGTGGGAAGAGCGAGAGAATGGTACCGCTGAGACTCCACGGGAAGCATCTTGGGCTTTGAGCAGGATGTGCGGGGAGTTCGCGAGAACAATTCCGGGCGCGGTGACCCACGAGGATGACATGATGGGTGTCGAGTGAGGCGAGAAAGAAGGAGAGTCCCTCAGGAGTTTATCAAAAGATACCATAGATCGGTCCTAGATCTTGGTGCATTCAACCATCCCGAGCTCCGAGAGGATTAAAGGATGGGATCGGATGGGAGACCATGGTATAACTGCTGAGTCCTTGATCCGTTCATATTCGGATGCGTATGAGCGGGTGAGCTGGATATGGAAATCGAAGAGGTAAAGGCTGCAAAGCGAGGAATTAGCGGGACCGGGAGAGTCTGGGTTGGCTCGTCCGAGACGGACGAGAAGTCAAGAGGCAGTGGAATGCACAACTCCTGAGGAAGTATTTCCGGTAAGTCCCTTGTATTATAAAATGCTAATGTAAGATTTCGTCCCAAGATGGGATATGTAAAAGTACAAGTGTATGTAAAAATAAGAATAACATTCATAATGTAAGTTCAAAATGAAGACCGGAAGCAAGAAGAACTTCTCGGCATGAAGTCCCAAGCCTAACTCATTAGGCGGGATGGTTCCAAGCTCGGGTTAATTGAAAACCGAGGCGGGAGAATATCGAAGACCTCGGGTCAATGAAAAGGCTCGAGGAAAGAAGAGCTCCTTGGCAGAAGTCCCGAAGCCTAAGTCATTAGGCGGGATGGTGCAACGCTTGGGTCAGTGCGAGGCCGGCGGGAGTAACATCGAAGGCAGCTTGGGTCGATTGCGAGGCCGGCGGGAGTAGACATTCGGAAGATGCTTGGGTCGATTGCGGGCCCGGCGGGAGTAGAGATTCAAGAAGGCGTTCGGTCAATTAAAAGGCCGGCGGGAGAAGTGAAGAAGAGCTCCTTGGCGAAGTCCCAAAGCCTAAGTCATTAGGCGGGACGATGCCACGCTGGGTCGATTGCGAGGCCGGCGGGAATAACATCGAAGGCGCTGGGTCGATTGCGAGCCCGGCGGGAGTAGAGATTCAAGAAGGCGTTCGGTCAATTAAAGGCCGAGCAGGAGAAGTGAAGAAGAGCTCCTTGGCGGAAGTCCCAAAGCCTAAGTCGTTAGGCGGGACGGTGCCACGCTTGGGTCGATTGCGAGGCCGGCGGGAGTAACATCGAAGGCGCTTGGGTCGATTGCGAGGCCCGGCGGGAGTAGAGATTCAGAAGGCGTTCGGTCAATTAAAAGGCCGGCGGGAGAAGTGAAGAAGAGCTCCTTGGCGGAAGTCCCAAGCCTAAGTCGTTAGGCGGGACGGTGCCACGCTGGGTCGATTGCGAGGCCGGCGGGAGTAGATATTCAAAGGCGCTTGGGTCAATTGCGGGACCGGCGGGAGTAGAGATTCAAGAAGGCGTTCGGTCAATTAAAAGGCCGAGCGGGAGAAGTGAAGAAGAGCTCCTTGGCGAAGTCCCAAGCCTAAGTCGTTAGGCGGGACGGTGCCACGCTTGGGTCGATTGCGGGCCGGCGGGAGTAGATATTCGAAGGCGCTTGGGTCGATTGCGAGGCCGGCGGGAGTAGAGATTCAAGAAGGCGTTCGGTCGATTAAAAGGCCGAGCGGAGAAGTGAAGAAGAGCTCCTTGGCGGAAGTCCCAGCGGGATGGCGCCACGCATGGGTCGATTGCGAGGCCGGCGGGGAGTATCACGGAAGGCGCTTGGGTCAGTTGCGAGCCCAGCGGGAGTAGAGATTCAAGAAGGCGTTCGGTCAATTAAAAGGTCCGAGCGGGAGAAGTGAAGAAGAGCTCCTTGGCGGAAGTCCCAGCGGGACGGTGCCATGCTTGGGTCGATTGCGGGCCGGCGGGAGTATCACGGAAGACGCTTGCAGGTCAGTGCGGGCCCGGCGGGAGTAGAGATTCGGGAAGGCGTTCGGTCAATTAAAAGGCCGGCGGGAGAAGTGAAGAAAAGCTCCTTGGCGGAAGTCCCAGCGGGATGGCGCCACGCTTGGGTCGATTGCGGGCCGGCGGGAGTATCACGGAAGGCGTTTGGGTCGATTGCGGGCCGAGCAAGAGTAGAGATTCAAGAAGGCGTTCGGTCAATTAAAAGGCCGGCGGGAGAAGTGAAGAAGGGCTCCTTGGCGGAAGTCCCAGCGGGACGGTGCCATGCTTGGGTCGATTGCGAGGCCGGCGGGAGTATCACGGAAGGCGCTTGGGTCGATTGCGAGCCGGCGGGAGTAGAGATTCAAGAAGGCGTTACGGTCAATTAAAAGGCCTGGCGGGAGAAGTGAAGAAGAGCTCCTTGGCGAAGTCCATGAAGCCTAAGTCATTAGGCGGGACGGTGCCACGCTTGGGTCGATTGCGAGGCCGGCGGGAGTAGATATTCGGAAGGCGCTTGGGTCAATTGCGGGCCGGCGGGAGTAGAGATTCAAGAAGGCGTTCGGACAATTAAAAGGCCGGCGGGAGAAGTGAAGAAGGGCTCCTTGGCGGAAGTCCCAGCGGGACGGTGCCATGCTTGGGTCGATTGCGAGGCCGGCGGGAGTATCACGGAAGGCGCTTGGGTCGATTGCGGGCCGGCGGGAGTAGAGATTCAAGAAGGCGTTACGGTCAATTAAAAGGCTCGGCGGGAGAAGTGAAGAAGAGCTCCTTAGCCGAAGTCCCCAAGCCTAAGTCATTAGGCGGGACGGTGCTGCAGCTGGGTCGATTGCGGGCCGGCGGGAGTAGATATTCGAAGGCAGCTGGGTCGATTGCGAGGCCGGCGGGAGTAGAGATTCAGAAGGCGTTCCGGACAATTAAAAGGCCGAGTAGGAGAAGTGAAGAAGAGCTCCTTGGCGGAAATCCCGACGGGATGGCGCCACGCTTGGGTCGATTGCGAGGCCGGCGGGAATATCAGCGAGCACAGGTCGATTGCGGGCCGGGCGGAAGAAGCAGAAGGACTCCTTGGCCGAAATCCAGCGGGATGGCGCCACGCTTAGGTGGATGCGGGCCCGGCGGGAGTATCAGCAAGCTCGGGTCAATTGCGGGCCGGGCGGAAGATCGAAAGAGCTCCTTGGCGGAAGTCCCAAGCCTAAGTCTTAGGCGGGACGGTGCCATGCTTGGGTCAGTGCGGAGCCCGAGCGGGAGTCTCATCAACCTCCGGTCAATTAAAGGCCGAGCAATAGTCTCATCAACCTCCGGTGAATTGTAGGCCGGCGGAAGTTCAAGTAGGGCCGGCGGGAGTAACGGCAGGACGACACCTCGGTCGATTGAAGACCGGAGCGGGAGTGCTATCGAAGACGCTCGGGTCAAGCACGAGCTCGCCAACCTCTCGGCCGAGGAAGAAGAGCGGGGAAGCGTAAAAGGCCGCGAGTTCGGCCCATCCTACTCGAGTTTCGGTCTTGTCTCGCTTCACTCAAAAGACTGAAGCCGGGGACCGGTGTTTGGGTAAAATATCGGACAAGCCCTCGAAGCCCTTCCGACTCGAGTAAGAGACCTCGAAGATAGCCTAGCTCGAGCGAGTCGGGACGTCAAGCGGTCAAGGTCGAGCTCAGAGCTCTGCAATCTGCTCGAGATCATCGAGGAAGGTCAAAGTTAGTCAAGCTCGGGGAACTCAGAGCGACCCGAGACCCGAGCACTCCTTGCCTGCTCGAGGTCGTCCCTCAGGTCAAAGCTGGTCAAGGTCGAGGAATCGAGCACATCTCTCCTGCTCGCAGAGATCCACGAGCACGGTGGGCAAGTCCAGACCAGGGCAACCCGACCTGTTATCTCAGAATCCTGGCATACCTTTTAATGTCTGACCAGGGTCCTACATGGTGTCATAATTCCTAGCGCACTTGCCGACATGGTGATCCGGCGCGTGAATCGGGTTAAGGGACGGCCAGCTCATCCCTAGAGAATATTCCGCCAAACACGGTCGTCGGAGGGACCCGGATACCACTAGCGTGGGAGTGGACAGCCTGGAAAGGAAAAGAGCGGGAAAAATGGAGTATAAATGGAAACGAAGGAGAACGTTTCAGGGGTTGGAAGAATTGAATCCGAAAAAGAGGTTGGCAATTTTCATTCATAAAGGATCTGTAAGCTCAAACAGGTTCTTCATTTTCTAATTTCTCTCACCTGATTTTCTCCGAAAAAACACCATACTTATCCAAAAAGGGGGGGGCGAAATAATACCCCTTTCATCTTTCCGGTCTCCTCACTAGGGAGATACCAAAAGAAACCCGATTCTTGACTTGAGCATTGGAGGGTTTCGCGGACACTGCCCGGCGACCCACGACCATTTTACGTGAGTGCAGTCCGGAGAACACCGTTCGAAGAAGGCAGTGAGCAGGGACGAATGAGGCACTTTTGCTCGAGATCGAGCTCATCGCAAGCGGAAGGATCGATGCACTATTTGAATCCATGAGCGGAAGGTTCGGACAATCCCGCTCGAGCTGTTTGGAGGCACTGTTGGAAGGTTCGAAGCACTGTTGAGGCACGCGGGAAAAGTTGCATCAACACCTGTACCCATCATGTTCCTTGGATTATTTACCAGCCGTATGAAAGCTTTTATTTTTGCTACGTTACCTGCTGTTTATATAGGCGAATCTAAAAAGAGACATCATTGACTCGTGCGTTTTCATTTTGTTTTTGGGTAGCTTAGAACAAAATCTTTAAAGCGATATACTTAAAAGATTAATAATCTTGCCCTACTGTTTCCAACTATCATCAATATAGTGTAGTTTCAAGAGAAAGCACCCACCTTCAACCCTATAATTTTCTAAACTAAATCGACACGAGAGTTTATTACGGCCAAGTTTTATCTTCTCTTCTTGGTAGACTTAAGAGTATTTCAACCTTTTTGAAGTTTAGAAAACATAGATACCTGTAATATTTCCTTCGGCATTGAACATGTGTTTAATAATATCATCTAAATCTCTTGTTTTGATTGATTCATCTTGATCCCCACCAATATTGATTTTATCACCTTTTCTCTTAGCTCGGCATTTCTCTGACACCAAATGATTCTTGAGATGTGTGGTTCCTTTCTTGCTTGAACCATCCAACTCCTTCTTACAAGCATTACATATAGCCCATTTCATTCCATCTTCTCCTCGATACTTTGTGAACTCATCCCAACATTTGACGTCAACTTTATTCCTTTGGTTTCCTGTCAAATTTAACATTTGCAATAATAATTTTAATTTTTCAGCATCGAAATCAATTTTTTATTGTTATATCAAATTAAGGAGTTCGCGTGACTATTTATAAAATTGAAAGTGTCTAACAAATCTATTAAAGCAATTCTTGCGTGTTTGTGATTATTTTTTTCAATTAAAAAAAATAGTTATAAAAAAAGGGAAACATTTTCTGCCATTGAGTTTTATTTTGTGGAATTAATTTATTATTTTTTAAAATGTATAGAGAGAAAGGAAGCGCACCGCCATGGCCAGTACCGAGTGAAAAACTTGAATTAATTCAGAACCTGCAAAACAACAATTACATACCACTAACCACAACAAAAGAAATATCACATATATATAACTAAAAGAAAAGCAAAAGCAAGTAATAAAACTAAATTAAACAAAAAGCATACTTTGGTTAAGAATTGAAAATTGAATCATTCGGAGAATTGATGCCGCAGTCTGAGATCAGCCTCTCATAAATCAGTCTAATTCTGTGCTATGACATTAATCATGTGATTTCATTGTGCGTATAGACATAGATATACAATACACACACACACACACACACACACACACACACACACACACACACAAAAAGATTCGAAGCTAGAGTGAATAAGCAGTATAGTGGGCAACAAAATTAAACAATTAATCAAATTAAAATCCGATAAAACTAATGTGAAAGCAATCCTAAAAGTATTGATGGTTGAAAATTCAATTCTAAGCAGGCATCCCAAATTTAATTAGAATTTAATTCGAGTTTTGATCGGTAGTATCCAAAAAGAAAGAAAAAGAAAAACCAGAAAAGAGATGGGCAAAGATAATGTCATTACTCATAATTAAGACAAACTGTCATGCCTGCAAAGACAAAATACAACAAATGACGATATGATGTATATACTAGTTATTGGCCTTTAGTTTCGTCCAATGAATTTTATATTTTGTTTTCGTATAAGTTATTACTTCATTCTTTTTTCTAGTTTATTTTTATTTTTTATTTTTTTGAAGTAGGATCTTTATGGACTTGGAAAAAAATATTGGCAAATTAAATGTCCTGGTTGGGTTTACGTACATAAATATGACAGAAAAGCACCTGCGTCTGCAGAGATTAAACAAACAAATTCTTCAATCTTATTAGCATCAAAGCCATCACCAAATTAGCAACATCACACCCGTGGACGAAGAGACCACTAAAGCGTTTCAATGGTCGAGTGTGATCTTTCCTTTATGTTTCACCTCGGCCCTTGGATTCATGGCTTTATCCTATAAATGTTCCAGTTAAAACCGAGCTTTCTCCTTCCATTTATGTTGTTTCTTTTTGTTGCCCAAGAAGCATACTTCAGCTCTGGTGGATAAAAAACTATCTCGATGACTTGGGAAGCAAATGGATGCTTGTGAGAGATGAGTTTGGAAGAAAACAGAATAAGAAACGTGAGCAGAAGGGCAAAAGAAGCAACATAATCTGAACGAGAAAGCTCGGTCTTAACTGAAGCATAGGATAAAGCGATGAATCCAAGGGCCGAGTTGAAACAAAAAGGAACAATTGCACTCGACCATTCAAACTTTTTTGTGGTTTCTTCATCCATGGTATTGATGTTGCTTAGTTGGTAATAGCCAGGCACATAGTCAGTATTGAGTTGGGTCACATTTAAAATATAATATAATTTTAAAAATTTATATAATAATACATAAAATCACAACTATAATATAAATTAATAATAAATTTTAAAAATTTAGATAATAATAAATAAAATCGTAACTATAATATAAATTGATAATAAATTTATTTATTATCATTGTTCTCATCAAGAATAATTTCTGAACGAGATTTCATGTGTTGAAAATAATATAAAATAGTTTTATTATCAATATAATTAAATATATATTTTTCAATAAACATAATTATGTTATCATTCAAGCATTCATCTTCCACTTGAATGTAAAATAGTGGATTTCTGGTTGTTTTAAATAATTTTTTTAATTGATTTTACTTGAGTCCAAAAAAAAAAAAAGAGTAAAGGCCTGTCATTATACTCACTTTTTGCTAAATTTGTTTTGCATTTTAATGTTTGTCCTCTTTTGTCTTTAGTCAAGTTTGATAAAATTTTAAAAATTTATTAAATTATTTAGAATTAAACATTCAAATTAGGGTTAACATGAAATATTTTAAAATTATTGGGGTACTTTCATAAATTTATAATTCAGTTGGGATATTTTCACAAATAAAAAACAAAATAATTTTTTTAAAATAATGATAAGAAATTTTAAAAAACCAATTGGGGCTGTGCTCTAGCTGGTCCCATGCTAGCTACGTCCTTGATGATGGCTTTGATTTTTATAAATATTCAAGAATGTGTTGTTTAGTCTCTGTAAATACAAGTTCAGCAGTTTCTGTCATATATATAGACTATAATTAAGATGGCGCACATGGGAAAAATATTGTGACCATATCCCTAGCTAATATTCACCCATTTGATTATAGATAGAAAATGCTTGTTCCCCAAACCCTAGCGTATGAATCAATTTTAAATATTTAGAAACTTGATTTCTATCTATTTGATGGTGACACCAAATGTCATTTCAAATAAAAAGTGAGAAATGAGGTCTCTGATGAGATTAGAGATGGTCAACGGTCCGACTGATAAGGAAAATTCATGTGAGCTCGTGCTCGTGCCGTGCTATACTCACCATGTAATTCATGTCGTGCCTAACATTTTTTGTTTAGGCCCTACCTAACACAAATGTTGTGCTCACAAGTGTCTTGTCGTGCTTAAGAAAAAAGTATTGCAAACTTTTTTTTTTCTATTTTTTTATATTTTAAGAGGGCATACCAAGTATTGGGGTTTTTTTTTCTTAAAACTATGTAATTTTTTTGGATTTATGTCTCTTTAGTCAAATTTAATAGAATTAAAAATTCAAAACTCAAGTACATATTCAACAATAATAAAATCATAATAGTAAAAAATATGATGTTAACTACTAAATTAGACCCTATGGTAGTAGAATTCTTTTTTAGTATTTAACTTAGTATTTAACAACCATAAGAAGAAGAGACCAATAACAATAATATTAAATTTTTCTTAAGAATTAATTTAATTGTTAATTTGGACTTACATAAAGTCATAGATCATAGTCCATAATAATATTAATACATACATTTATAAAATCATAATATCATCTATTCATTTAATAAATTATAAACATAAAACAATTATAATATTTTTTTAAACTAAAAATTAAATGAATTTAACAAACTTACTCTAATAAAATATATTAAAATATCCAGTTTCAATTTATTTGTAAAATCATAAAAAAAAATTTAAGTTTACTTCATTAAAAAGTTATACTTTGGCACACATACTATTGAACATGTTAATCTATCGGTGAAACATGCTTATTACAAGCCTTATCATGTGTCATGTTTTAACTTATTTTTAATCGCACCGTGCTTTTAAGATTGACAGCCTAAAATTCTCAGCCCAGCCCGACCTACATGCGTGTCATACCGTGCTGTGTGTCCTACCAAAACGTGATAGTGCAATACCGTACTTGTGCCCGTGCCCGTGCTGTGCTGGTACCGTGCTGTGCCCGTGCCATGTTACGTGCTGCCCGACCCATTAACCATCTCTAAATGAGATATTGAGAGGAGGTCACATATCAATCATATTAAAAAATGGATATGTTGATGACAAAAATGTGATTGGGCCTTCCAAATTTTTGTAGAGAAATTGTATAAAATGGTCATCGAAATAAAAGGAATTATAGATGTCTTTGACGAATATCATTAAACTAGTTTTATATGATATAGTTAAATTTTTCTCCCTATAAATATTCGGAGTACATATTTTAATTAGATGTTTTTCACTAATATCCCTAAATTAACTTCATCATGGTATAATTAGATTTTTTTATCTTTATTAATAGTCAAAGTACATATTTTCCCTTCACCCACTTAATTTTATAGGCAAAATTACTGCAATTAAGATAAATAAAAACCTGATTAGACACCTAAAAATACATTTTCAATTAAGAATGATAATGGAGTGGGTTCAGGACGGATCATGATCCCCAACCCAAGCCTGAAATACAAGCAATCCCCAAACCCACCCTGTACCCAAAAAATTTTTACTAGGGGTAGCTTGGGAATATTCCCGATAATCCCCAAATGGAGGCGGGAATTAAAATGGGGACCCGATCCTCATTTATTTATTTTTTAAAAAATTATTAATTTTGAATATTCAAGTCCTTCAATAAAATTAATAATTTTGAATATATAGATTTGAAAATAAGATTACAATTGAGCAAATTAATAGAAAAAATAAATTACAAAATACTAGTACATCAATTTTTACATAATAATAATAAAAAAAACAGTAAAGTGCACTAACTATAATGTTAGGTTAAATCCCCCTAAAGGAATATAGAAAGTAAAGAAAACTTGTTTAAAAGTTGTTTTCTTTTTCAAAGTATAAATACATCACTTTTCTAATTTTTTTGTTTCTGTTTCTTTGCAAATTATAAAGAAAGAGTACAGATCATCGGATAAAGAATTTACATTGATAAAGTTAAAAAATAGAGGCAACTATTAAGTGTTAAAATGTCATATTAGTAGCCCATTAAATATTGGTGATTGTTACAGTTAGATCAACTCCAAAGTTGTTATTAAAAACTCAAGAATAATTTGGTTGATTTTACTTTTTGGATCACTAATTATAATTTGGTGGCTGATGTAAGTTATATCATAATATAACTTAACAACAGCTATTTCCAATAAGAGTTCAAATTCAAAAGCTTCTTTAGCTGCAAAATTACTCCAAAGAAGTATATTGAGCCCAATTCCTCTACAAACGTAATTAGCAAAAATCTACTTTAACATTATTAATTGCGCTTATAATCATAATTAGGACCTGGAAAGTTACAAAAACATCAATTTTATTGCCAGCTTTTAGACCATTTAAGAAAACTCAAAGTGATAGCTAAACTCGTTTTAATTTTTTATTTTTTTCATTTACAGTGATATAATATGTTAAAATCCTGCAGAAAAATGGAAAAGAATTATCATTTTCTTGTTTTTTATTGTTTGATTTAATTAAATATTTTTTAATCGGGTGAATTTAAAATACATTTTGATTTTAAAAATTCAAAAAAAAAAAATTCATATGCGCGTTCGGGTTCGAAGGCCCGATAAAATTCGCAAACCCAAACCTAAAACACATTTAGTTACGGTTTAGACTTATTCTCGAAATAGATCCATTTTTTATTTTTAAGCTTTTCGAAAGCCCACACCCGACCCGAATTAATCGGGGCCACACCGGAGAAAGTTGCCATCCCTAGTTAGCCGATTTAATTTTGCCACAATGTCATCGAGGTAGTTCAAAAAAAGATAATGGGTGCATGGTAAATTTAAATCAGATTTTTGCCAGTTTTGCGTTGTAATTATTAAATTTCGTGTTATATTTTTCTACTTCAGTACAATGCTACCCACGGATCTTGCAGATGGCGAAAGTTAGTGCGCAATTTTCACTTAACAATGAGCCAATGGGCCTAAAACAAATTCTGCGGGGCACAAGGCAAAAGCAAGCTCAAAATAAACATTTTATTTTTCTAACCCATCAAAATTACTAGTATAAATATTTGGTGAAATCAAAAAATCGGAAAGAAGTGAACTTTGGCATGCTCTCAATTCTATTCAATTAGGATATACCTTTCCTTCTTTCTAATTTAATAGGCACGATGATGGATTAATAAATTGAAATAAATATATTTTTTTATTTTCGAATTTACGAATTTCATCGATATTAATTGGTGACTCTTGACTAATTTTTAAGTTTAAATTGGTTTGACCAAGTCTTTGATTGTACCCATCAAAATACCCCCAAAAATGAAAAAAATCTCTTATTGATTGCTAAGGGTTTTTTTTTATTAATAGAAACTGTTAAGTTTTTGAGAATATAGAAAATGAGAATAATAATATTCTTTTAATTATAGTTAGTTTGGCTGATTAGTTGATCCAAATGATGTTAATTTTTTCACTTTGAATGCTAAGTGAGTATGAAACATGTGATGCATTTGAACTCATACCTTAGGAGGTTAGAGGCCTAATCTAGTTCGTGCAATTGCGCCTATGATCGAATTTACCCTAGTTTATTGGAAATTTGACAGAAATAGCTATGAAAAGTTTTTAAATTTCAAAATTAATCATTCACTTTATATTCTATCAAATATACCATAACAAAATTGTTATATCCCAAATTATCCTTATATTTAATTTTTATTCCTTTAATCTTCATCTTCCCTGCAACCTTCATCTTCCCTGCAACCAAAAACCAGACCCACGAGCCACGATTAACTATACCAGCAGCCAACACACCACACGTTCACACCCAATCGTGTCTTCAACTAAATCAGAACGAAACCAGACAGAAACCCATCCGTGTCTTCATCAAGGTACATATCAAAACAAAATAATAAAAGTCCTTCCAATTTGTATCCATATTTCCATAACTAAATGCCCAATTTTAATCTTCATCAACAGTTTAAAACGGAACAGTGAAGTCCAACCGCAAAAATCTAGCATCCTTGTATTTGTGTATTAAAAACTTAGGTAAGCTAAGCTAATTCTATAAATATTTGTATAATTGTTATGAATTTCTTTCGTGTAGTCTGCATAATGAAATGTTAAAAATATGCGAAGAGGTGTTTGCAGTGTTAGGGTTATGGTTATGTGTCGGAGAGAAGATTGGTACTTTCTTACATGTCGCACTAAATTTTGGTGCGACAGACAGTTTGTCTCACTAGGTTTGTTGGGATAGGCTGCCTGTCGAACCTAAATGCAATTTTAATATATTTTATTTTTAGTAATTATATTTTCTACTGTATAATAAATTTATTTTTTTTCAATCATGTCAGGATTATTTATTTAGTTGTACTTGAACTGTGTTATAATGGTTGGTGGGATAAATTATGTGAATGCTAAGAATATAGCATTTTTTGTTCGAAAAGATTGTATGTTTCCTTAGTTTCTATCAAGAATATACGAGATTTTATAGATAAATCATAATGAATATAATATCACGATGAAGACAACATTGAGATATAATAATACAACCCATTGTGCATGTTCACTACCCATGGACATATATAATGAAATGATGAAGGTTGTGTTACATTTAGCCTCTAATATAGCCAATTGTAGATGCATTCCTATATTTGTTACCACTTCTCCTAGAGTTCTGAGCCAAGATGTTGAGGCACTTGTAGAATCTATCTATGTCTTTGATTTTGAAGAAGTGGTACCAAGGACAACTTCATTGTAGCAATACTACTCTCCACTTCACGACAATAATAACACCAACGATGATAACGACATTACATTGATTGATGTTGGAGAAGAGGTATTACCATTAGAGATATCATTAGAAGAACGTTACTCTCTATTTTACAATAATTAGTTCTGTGACAATGATGATCCTATTGACAATATGGGCTATACAGAAGTAGATAATGTTCGTATGAAGATGTATAATAATACGAGGGCCACTCGCTGTAGTAGTACAATTGATGATGAGGGTGTTGATCTTTTCAATATTCTTTTCAACAATAAGGATGAGCATTAGGATGATATTGCTACTAATAGCAGGAACAATCAATCGATTGCTTTAACAGGCAGTTTGAAGAGGACAGTAGTTGACTCTCTTATAAGTTTTGCTCTAGTTGTTCCATCAAATTTTTTTGCTACAGACTTTGTTAGATATTGCAACTCAGATGGTATTGGTGTGGACAAGTTGTTCGTTGAGAAAAATGAGTTAATATTGGAACTGCGCAAAGTTGCCATTCGGGATAAGTTTGAATTCAATAGTGCAAGGTCCACAACTACACGTTTTGAGACTTACTATTCTTCAAAATCATGTAAATGGCACATTCGAACAATGAGACCTTCAAACGAGCAGAATATTTATTGGGTAGTCAGGAGAATTGACAATAGATATACATGTCATAATGAGGTGTTGTCTCACGGCTGTTACCAAGTAAGGAGCCGGGTTATTAGTCATATTATTGCGGATAAATATATTCAGGAAAAAAATGATATATACTCCGAATGATAGCAGTATAGACATGCAGCAAGAATACGATATCCAGTTAATATACCAGCATGCATATCGGTCTAGAGAAGTTGGTTTTGAAATTGTTCGAGGGAATCTTGCGGAGTCAGATAACTTACTACCCAAATACTCTCACGTTTTAAAGGTTGTAAATGAGGGTATAGTTACTCACATTGAATAGGATAGGGATAGTAATTTCTTATACTATTTTGTAGCTCTTGGATCTTCCGTTAAGGATTTTAAACAGTATATTAGACTGGAAGTATGTTTGTTGCAACATGCTTATATGAAAACAATAAATTATATCCATTAGCCATTGGAGTTTTGGATTCAGAGAATAATGATGTTTGAGAATGGTTTATGACGAAGTTATATGGCTTAATATTTATCTCTGACCGATGCACTTCTATCAAGTGAGCCGTTTTTAAAGTATTTCGTAATGCTGCTTATGGCGTTTGTTTTTACCAAGTGAAAAGTAACATAAAAGCAAATTTTAGGATGTCCAAAGCTGTTTGGAATGATTTCAAACTTATCTTTATAAAAGCCACAAAAGCATATGGACACAAAGAATTCAGAAAACAACCTCGAGCCTTTGTGGATGCTCCACTCGATTCGACCAATTACTTGGAGAATAATATAGGTACATGCAATTAGGCAAGGTCTAAGTTCGAAGGTAGGAGATACAATATTCTTACCACCAACATCGCGGAAAGCGTGAACTCTTTTATAAGGGAGTTGCGAAAATTTCCGATTACTTATCTTATTGATCACTTTAGGAAAACAATGCAGCAATGGTTTTATGATAGAAAACTTGTGGCTGAATCAATGAGTAGTCAGCTAACAACTTGGGCAGATGAAATAGTCACTAAGAGGAGATCTCGGGCCAAAAGGATAATCGTTTGTCCTGTATCTCCATATCGATTCCATGTTTTGGGTAGTGGTATCAATAAGGGATTAGTTGACATACAGAATAAAACTTGTTCATGTAGAGTATTCGACTTAGATTAGCTCGTCTATGCGCATGTAATTGCTGCTTGTTTAACTGTCTGAGTGGATTACATAAACCTTTGTTCTGAATTTTATACCAAAGAATCATTGGTAAAGGCTTATTCACAACCAGTGGAGCCAGTTGACGATGTAATAGATTATGAAGTTCTAGATGAAATTCAAGAGATGCAAATTTATCCACCAATAGAAGCACTATCATCTGGTCGTCGTAAAGAGCTAAGAATACCTTCTGCCGGTGAGGATGTAAATTGAAGAACTGTGAAATGTGGGTGGTGCAACGAATCAGGACATAACCAGTAAGCGATGTAAAAATCCTATTGTATCGAATCAAAGTTAGTTGCATTGTTCCAAGTAATAATGTATTACCGATTTTATGTTTTTTTTTTTTATATTGCACGATATATGTTGGTAAAACAATTTGTTTAGTGTTATTTATTATTCCAACTATGTGTAACACCCATTTTTTTAATTTTTAACGTAATTAAGTACATTAATGTTTTTAAAAACATTCAATACATCAAGATTCGAATGAATATAATAATTTATAACATAATATCGCCATTAAATATATCTACAACAATCTTTTTTCCTAAAATACGCCCTATGACTATTGTTGAAATCGAGCCTAAATCCAAACATTAAATATATAGTAAACATCAATAAAAATACACCGCAATCGCTACTACCAGGCTTTTGTCATGGGACGCCTTTAATTACGACGACTTTCCAGTACTCAGCACGTTGTAGGTCATGTCGAATATTGTAGAATCCAACATGGTCTAGCCATCGATGAAATATGACTGCGAATGGCCTAAATTGATCCTTATACGTTTTATCGTAACGAAATGTGAGCAATGAGTCATAAATCTCTACTTTGTTGGTACGAAAGTCCACTCGGGCTAGTATCCTTTGATCGCAGCCAAGGTTAGCAGGAATGAATACCTACACATAAAAATATTTGTTATTTTTAGTGTTTCTTACGCCTAAATTAACACGATAAAAAAATAAAAATTTGTTATTCACATACCATATCCACATCTGTCAGCTGCTTTGATATTATGAACTCCTGCCTACGAATATAGCTATTAAAATTATCACTATATTCTAATGATTTAACCGCACAATTTTCATTATTTCATAACTGCGTAAGGAGCACCTGAAATATCATATACATAAGAAATAAGAAATTAACAAGATTTAAGTTGTAAATACAATGAGTATATGTTCTGTAAACTAAATACCCAAAAATATGTGTCTGTATGCGTGACTCACTGTGATAGTGCATTCGGATACTGCCGTTACTTCTTGCTGATCAAACGTAAATACTTATAAGTATGTTATGGGTGAATAGAATAGCAGCCACTAGTCAATTTAGAGCACAATCCTAATATACAAACAACGGAATGGATTGATGTTCAAAAAATTACCTCGTCAACTAGCCATCCTATTGAAGTATGACCTAAAAGTACTTAAAAATGTGACTGCTAGTATGTGACTGAATGATCCACTGTGATGTTATCAACAAATCACTAGTCGAACTCATTGTACACACTTGGATCTTGCAATACTCAAAGTAAATTTATATCTACACTCATTCGTTCATTGATCTGACGATCCATTAGTTGGAGTGTAGGTAGAGGATTGATGTTCCTCCCTCGCTTGAATGACGGAATCAAATATGGACTATTAAAGACATAAGATCGTCTGTATGGACAGCCAAACTTACTAATATCCAGTGGTGCCTCCTTAAGGATCTACACACTCTCTCCGCTGACATCCCCATAAAAGCTATACAATGACATAAGAGTTGAAATATTCTGATTTTTCATGTCAGTATACACTCCCCAATCATCTGGGACCTATCCGTTTGTTAGGATGAACATATTTGATAAACATTAGATTAAAAGCTAAAAGAATGCAATAGTTAACTGTTAAATTTGCTCAACGTATATGATATGTAGTCGAAGAAGAACGTGTGAGCATTCAATATATGAACTAAGAAATTCCATCACCGCTTCTCTAAATTTTTTATGTTCTTTATGCTTTACCTCAAAAGCCGACTTTAATTCACATATAGAATGATCAATCTTGTCCATCCAGTCGAATGATATAATCATTATTAGACTTTTTCCCCGACTGTTAGGAATAAAAAAAATATAAGTATAAATATATATATATATATATATATATATATATATCTACATATAAAGATTAAAATGACTTATATATATGAAGAAAATAAATGATTTATAACCTCTTAATCATATGTGTCATTAGATTCATGTGTTTGCTTATGATGATCATCTGCAGGAAGGTCATCGTGAACAAAATTTTGTGACTCTAGTGTTGGGCTAGCGGCACTCACGGTATTTTGATTCTCCTCTGTTATCTTTGCAATGGGAGGTATGTTGATGGATGGTTAATGCTGCACAAAATAATATTTAAAATAGGTAAATAATTTACTAAACAAAGAGTAGTTTGTAATCATTTATTATAAAGTACCAAAAGATATTCACATTACAAACAAAACTTGAAATATGTGGAACATAATCTTTTACAATCTGCCAATATTTTTGTGCTTTCTCCTTTGAGTTCGGCTTGATAGTTTGTAAAACATTTTCCTACGATAATTCAACACAAATTTTAGGTTAGTATAATCATCTAGTATTATTTAGTAATATGAAAAATAGTAATATAAAATTATCAATATACATCACTTACAAGACGAGAGTTATCATTGAACAATGAATAAATATCAGTGAAGTTTATTTTAGAGGAAGCAATGGGCTTCCATTACACAATGCGTGGAATCTTCTTTTTGGTTTTCACGACCTATTGTGATGGCAACACTCCAATCACTTCGAACATCCATGCTTACAATAAGTAAAGTGAGAATATTAAAAAAGTATTAAATATTCACTATTATCAAACTAATTACCGAACAAAATAATTTAAATAAAGCGCAATCTTAATATACATGAACTTTAGATGTAAAGCTGTAAACATTGTACTTTTCAATGTTATGATTTGGCTTTTTCAAGCGAGCCTTCTTAAATTTCTCCATTTTACCATACAATGCATTGTTAAGACTGTCGTATATCACTTCCCATGACAAACGACCCCATGGACGATTTCGAAAGTAATCAATGTCATCCACTTCGTTAAGCAATGAGAAATTGATCTGATTATGAACTTTTCTTCTATTTAGTACCCTGTCTGCAAAATAAAATAGTGCAATTTTTACTATATCAATGTCGTTCATAGCGTCAAAGTCTAAGTTACCAAATCTTTTGTCGAAATCGTCGAGATTTAAATTCTGAAACAAACCATCAGAACACATATTAAGCAGCCTATGATTCTTTTTTAGCATTTTGGGTACAGTATTTTTACCCCAACAAAGTCTCGTAACTAAACCCCACTCTTCAATTGATAAGCGTATCAAATACTCATCAATTTCAAACCATAATTGATCTCTCTCATTACAGGCCACTTGTCTAAATAATAAATTATGCATAATGACGCCACTGAATGGAAAGATTCGACACTTCAAGAAATGCCCAAAGATATCTTTTTTGAATAATTGCAACTGTTGTTTTGTTAACTTTCCCTCAATGGCTTTTATGATTGTATCTAATTTACACATACTTGTAATACACCTAGGAAAATAATCAGTGTAAGGTATCTACATCATGTCTGGTACATACTCAGAATCTGCTGTGTTTCTGTTACAAATATAACATTATTAAATTACAATTACATAATTCAAAAAATTAAAAAAATATTTATTAATAACATTAGAATTTAGTGCGACAGGCACCCCATTGCACAAAATTTGTGCGACAAGCACCCTGTCACACCAAATTCCAGAAACTGCAACCCAAGAATTTAGTGTGACAGGGTGTTCAAGAAACTACAACCCAAAAATTTAATGCAACAGACACCCCTTCGCACAAAACTTGTGCGACAGGAACCCGGTTGCACCAAATTCCAGAAACTGCAACCCAGGAATTTGGTGCGACAGGTACCTCGTCGCACAAGTTTTGTGCGATAAGGTACTGTCGCAAAATTAGCGCTGACGAGCACTGTTGTAACCGGATCGACGCGGTGGGTAACACGATTTCGATAAAAAAAAATTGTTAAAACAACTAAATAACTCATCGACCTATTTTTTCCGTCCGGATTACGTGATGGAGAGGCGATGGGAGAGAGATCCTAAATCGATGATGAAGAACGGTGAGAGAGAATTGGATGAGAGAAGATGAGAGGAGCAGCTTGGTCCTAAAGGTTTGTGTTAGGCTAATTATGATGGCTAAAATTTTTGGAGACTATTTGTGAAAAAAGAAAATAATTTGAGGTTATTTATGTCAATTTCCATAATTTATTAACTTTGTTAAAGTTACTATTCATTATCTATTTATATATTCACTGTATTAATCATTTCCATTAATGCAGAGCTAGTACTCGGGAGGTAACAAAGTTGAAAGCAAATTATGAATCTCTTCCATGCACTCAAAGGATAATACATTTTTTATTAATTTTCTACAAGCATGCTTGGCTCCTAATTAAGTTAACCTAAGCTATTTGACGTTGCATTAGCTTGTTTCTTAATAACAGTAAAACCACCGCTTTTATAAGTTTGTAAATGTTTATTAAAGGAATTTGCTTGGAGAGGATCTTGGAGACTTGGAGCATTGAGTGTGAAAGAGATCTGCAGAATCTTCAGAAACAGCTTGAAGAGCTCGATCGTATATTGGCCAGGCAAAGGAGAAGGTACTAGCAAGTGTTTGATTTAAATAAGGTCTTCCTTCATAATGCTCCAAAATTTTCCAATGAAATGCCTCCTTACCAATAAAAATAACTAGCAATCTCCCCAATTTTTTTTTTTTAAGCTAGCACACACAAGATTTATATTATTAAGCAATTTCAGTTTAATACATTTTCAGTCTCATATTAGTGGTTCAACAACAACTGCATAAAGAACTGGAAACGTGTACTCATCAAACACAAATGGTATACTGCCTAACATGGAAACAAACATATTTATTAAGATAGGAAATTACAGTAGAGCCTGTTAGAGTTTAAAACCTTTTGAGCCTGACAATTTCATCAATGAAATTGCAGATGATGATGGTAAGCAACGAGACGGCATAGAGAGACCAGGCAGCATACTTGAACTTCGCGGAATATGGAATTGTAGTGGCCAAGACCAATGCAGTGGCAGCAACGATGGCAGCAGCTTTCTCTAGCACTTGGGATGCAACAGCAAACTTGTGCACAATAAGTTTCGAAACAAAGAGAGAAAGGAATGTCAGTAAGATAGCAAATGAAAGCACGTAGTATAAAGGAGAAAGTTCTGAGTTAGTCTGAGAAAGCCGGATGGTGATCTCGAGGACTGATGAGAAGCAAGCCATGATCACATTCTGCCATTCAAGGACACTTCTAGCTTCCTCCATAAATGGTGCTTGACGTTGGTGGGTTTTGAATAATTAGTAAAATAAAATGTGCAATAAATCTTGTAAATGCGGTGCCTAAGCTATATGGTGTTGTTATTTATAGAGTGAGAGAGCGCCGGATTTTCTTAGTCCTTGTCAATGTTTTCGACTTTATTGGGCAAAATGAGAGAGTAGTGCTGAACGATGGGTTCCTCTGCCGCAATTAATTAAAGAAAAAATGAGTCTTGCAAAGTTATAATCACAATTAAGATCTATGCAACCTAAAAAAAGATCCAGTGGAGCAAGAGGGACAGAGGGTCGTACTGTCGGATTTGACCACCAAGTGTGATCTACATTCAGTTAATTTCTTCATGCATTCCCCTTTCGATAGACATCAAAATATTAGCTACATATTTCTTTAGTCCCTACCGTTTTAGTTAACTATATAATTAATTCATATATTTTTGAAAAACTATCAAAAAGATTTTATTGTATATTTTGTTTTTTTTTAAAATCATAAAGAGTAATGCTACATATCTTAAATTTTTTATCCTAAATAATTATCTTAAATGATGTGTCATTCATCAATTAGTTGGTAAGATAATATAATCAATTCACTTTAATTTTACTAACTAAATGATGAATGTCACATCATTTAGGATAATTATTTGAAATAAAAAATTTGAGATGTATAGCATTATTGAATCATAAAATGTTTTAGTCCTTATTATCTATTTTTCACTTGTTGCATATCAATTTGTTTGAATTTCAAGCTATATTAAATAAAAATATTATTTATCCTTATAAAGTTAAGTCCAGCAATTAAGAAAAAGTTACAATTTTGGTGTTTAGAATACTTTTTAAAAAAAATAAAAGAACCAATTAAAAAATTAATTCAAATTATAAGAACTATCAAAACGTTTGTCATAAATTGTGTCGACAATACTGTTTACTTGTCGTCCTGTAGAATTGCCCCACTCGTTAACGGAAGGAAGATCCAATGGACTGTGTGCTCCGTCTAGGTTTGATAACAACACCTGAGACTGTGCATCATTACCTTTGGTATTGACACACCATTAAAATTTTCAAATATCCCTATAGGCCGTACCCTTTTCTATTATTTTTTATTTTAATGGTAAAAAGGTTAATAGAGTTTAAATTTATTTTTAACCTTTTATTTATTTATTTATTTTTTAAAATTTGAATCCGAATGGTCAGCCTAATAAGTTGATTCAAACCAGTTGGTCGCACCCTTGGGGTAAGCCCCATCATTTAAATAAAAATTACGTAAATAATGAAAGGTTAATTTAATTTAATTTTTTATGTAAATTTTTTTAACCTCTTAATCTCACTTAAAATTTAGATTTGAGTGGCGGGCTAAATATATTAAATTGTTTAATAAATATTTAACTAAAATGTGTTTAATAGTTTAATAAATATTTAACTAAAATGTGTTTAATAAGTTGTATATCAATTGTTTGAAATTAAATAATGAATGGTGCATGAATTTGACAGCATTAAATATTCCATTTTCCTTTTGTCTACTATTAAATTGTATCAGATCATTAATAATGTTTCATTTTTCAATTTTCCTTTTTTGGTTTCAAAATTTTCCGACGGAAAATTGGTGGGTTCTTGTGTGCACGTGATTCTCATACCTAGTCATTTTCATGCCAGACATGTAATGACTTTTTTAAATTGAGTTGGAAATACTGTAGATGCAGTTAGGAAAATGGAAAAAAAAAAAAAGAAAAAAAAGTAGGGAAAATTTCCTTATCATTGAGATTAATATATACTATTTTTTTTTATAATATTTTAAAACTCTGCACTAAAAAATTTTAACAGAAAGAGAGATAAATGAGTCATTTACTTGATAATTTATTTTAAAATATAAAATATATACAGCTATCTCGAACTCATTAATTTCTTTTAACACCCATTTTTAAAATTAAAATAATTGTCAAATTGTAACTTAAATTTTTAATTCATAAATTCTAAAAATCATAAAATTACCCTTGATTAACTACTTTCTCTCTATATTGTAACAACGGTAAAAGCCTAAACTACTCTTTTAATTTTTCATACTAAATTAATTTTATCTTTCTCTTACTTTTCACTAAAATTATCAGCTCTTACCTATTATGATCATTAAGTTTGTGCTTATGAGATTTGACCAAAAATTCTCATAGATTCAAAACAGTATAGAAGCTTTTATTTTTAATTCTTACATGATGGCTATTTTTCTTTTGAGTTTGTTTTAGATTACAATAAGGCTGAATTTGTTAATTTTTGAATAATTTCGTTTGTTAAATGCAATATTCACTTCATGTATTACAGTAAACTTTTGACGAGAAGGAGATGAAGGAAGAGATAACAAGATCAAATAAGTAATTGATTAAATTATATTTTGGTAATAAAAATTTTAATTCAAAAGAGGGTGCAATGAGAAATTTAGTGGATTTAAATTATCCTCCCCAAAACATATAAATATTATAATAACAAAAAGTACCAGATAAATATGTTATGTTATTATTTTTAGTACTTAAATTTTTTACTTTCATTTTTATTTATATGTTTTATTTAATTTATAATAAATATAAATAATAGTATATTTAAAAATAAGAGAAATACTATAATTAGAAGTAAATAATATATATTAATTTTAGTAAGAAGAAAACTAACAATCTCCCCAAAAAAATATAGCAACTTTGTACCACTTCATTCCGAAAAGCTTCTATACAAGTATAGCCAATAACCCTTTCAATACCCCAAAATTAATCCTTATTATACCATTATTGTATTCTTTAAACTCACCAATCAGCCATCTTTTCTCTTTTTTCACTCCTTCGGATTCTTTAATTTGATGTCATTTTTGCAGATTTATTAATCTTCGGATTCCAATCATTGTAATTGTTATTACTTCTTTCCTGTTTAGATTTCAATTTATCCTCGACCTTGATTTCTATGGTGGAACAGAAACTTAGTTACTTCTATGCCGAACAGATTACTCATCCTTTTGCAATCTTTATTTGAGAAATTCACTCCATTTCTTGTCGTACAAATAAATAAATTCGGGTTTATGGTGGGTACGTACAAAGAGATAAAAAATTAATAATTATTTATTCCTTTTTAGTAATTTTCGTAAAGTATAATTTAGTAATAGAAATTTTATTAAGAAAAAATGAGGGAGGGAGTATTTTGATGGGTACGATATAGCCCCCTTTCTTCAATTGGCTCAAGAGAAATAAACAATTAATTAACAAAAAATTTAAAAAGACATATAAGAATGATGAGGCTACGCCTACGTATATATTAGTGCCCAGTGGACTGATTGCACGCAGGGACCGAACAAGATTGAAAAACATTGGAAGAAGGGTGGTGATATTTTTATCCCGTTAATTTAAAAAATTCACCCCTCTTCTAAAAGTAATTATAAAAAAGTTATATTATTTTTAAAAATTTCAAATAAAGAAGAATTTTGAAAAATTAATTAATTAAATATATCTTAATTTATTTTTATGATATTTTAATTTAATTTTTTGTGACTTAAATTTTTTTATTATATTTGATTACTCATATTACTTTAGTCTAAATTTAAATTGATAATACTACCCTTAAAAGTTAAAAATACCAAAAATTTACTTTAACTTCAATTTTTTTAATTTTATCAACTTTTAATTAAACTAATATAATGTTTTCATGAAACAATACTAATGTATATTATTAGGCTATCAAATTTATGTTATTACATCGAAAGTATTGAAAAATATTATACTTCATTTAAAAAGTTAGATTATAAATTATAAAGTTAGATTATATATTATTAGGCTTTCAAAAATACATATTTCTTCAGATAATTGAGTCACTTTGTGTCATAAAGATAAAATAATTAAATGAAACTTATATTAAATCAATTTTAATAGTAAAAAAATATAAGAATGATTTAATTAATTAATTATATAAATATTTTTATTAATTTATTTTTATTAAAAATATTGAGAACCTATTTTAAATAATTTTTATGAGTGACGTGGGCTTATAGGTGAAAATATCTCAACCCATAGAAGAAAGTGCAAAGGTCTGAACTAGGGATGACAAAAAGATCCGGATCCGGTCCGGATCCGCAAAGATCCGGAAAAATCCGGATCCGCATATTAAAAAATACGGATTCGGATCCTAAGAATTAGGATCCGTGCGGATCCGGATCCGGATCCGGATGCACTTGCATCCGGAAATGCGGATATTCGGATCCGCATTTTTTATTTAATTATTAATTTAATTAAATTTCAATATAATATATATATATATAAGCTAAAAAGTCTAAAAGTGTGAACTTATGATATTATTGTATGTTATGCATGTTGAATTATTAATTATTGAATTATAAATTTATAATTAGATTTTATTTGATGTTATTAAGTAAATTGTGAATTTATATTATTTTTTATGTTTAATTCATATTGTGGTATCTTTAATTATGGATTATGATGTAAGATGTTATTGTATGTTATTCATGTTGAATTGTTAATTATTGAGTTATGAATTTATGATTAGATTTTATTTGGTATTATTAGATAAATTGTTGAATTTATATTATTTCTATTTTTAATTTATGTTGTGATAATTTCAATTATAAATTTATGATGTTATTGTATGTTCTTCATGTTAAATTATTAATTGTTGAATTATTAATTATTGAATTATAAATTTATAATTAGATTTTATTTGATGTTATTAAGTAAATTGTGAATTTATATTATTTTTTATGTTTAATTCATATTGTGGTATCTTTAATTATGGATTGTGATGTAAGATGTTATTGTATGTTATTCATGTTGAATTGTTAATTATTGAGTTATGAATTTATGATTAGATTTTATTTGGTATTATTAGATAAATTGTTGAATTTATATTATTTCTATTTTTAATTTATGTTGTGATAATTTCAATTGTGAATTTATGATGTTATTGTATGTTCTTCATGTTAAATTATTAATTGTTGAATTATTAATTATTGAATTATAAATTTATAATTAGATTTTATTTGATGTTATTAAGTAAATTGTGAATTTATATTATTTTTTATGTTTAATTCATATTGTGGTATCTTTAATTATAAATTATGATGTAAGATGTTATTGTATGTTATTCATGTTGAATTGTTAATTATTGAGTTATGAATTTATGATTAGATTTTATTTGGTATTATTAGATAAATTGTTCAATTTATATTATTTTTATTTTTAATTTATGTTGTGATAATTTCAATTGTGAATTTATGATGTTATTGTATGTTATTCATGTTAAATTATTAACTATAAATTTATGATCGTATTTTATTTAATATCATTATATAAAATTTTAAAATTTTAAATTATTAAAATTTAATATTTCTAGATCTGGATATCCGGAATATCCATGCATGATCCGTCGCGGATATTATCCGCATCCGGATCCGCATATATTGTTCAGATCCGAATGCGGATCCAGATGCAAAATTATTGATGCAGATCCGAATTTAGATGCATCCGGATCCAGATCCAGATCTGAATTTTACCATCCCTAGTCTGAACTGAAATTGTACATTTTACATTTCGGCGCCCATATTTTATTTTACTTCTTGGTTATAGTCTACCATTGTTTAGGAGTCTCAATTATGGGGTCTGCTTATGTTACATTTGCTGAAGTATCTGCAAGGACATGACCAATTGACCCATATAGGAACAGCACGTGGCATTAAAGAGTCGTGTTAAAATCCTGTACAAATTATTTGCAGAAGTGTCAACGGAAAAGTCAATATAGGATTCCATACAAGAGCCGGTTAAAGCAACTAGCGACGTATCAATGAAAATTTCAAATTTCAAATTATTTTTTTTTCCCGTCAAGACACGATCCAAAATCTGGACTTTCAAACTTTTCTCGGACAACTGAACCAAATATTATGTTATACAAACTTCTTTGAATCGATTATCTCATGCTCTCTTCGTTGAAGAAAACAACTTCTCCCCTCTCTACTATAATCGCCGCAATCTATCAAAAAATGATATAACATTTTCAACTTGATCCGTTATAATGTATTTAATTATGAAAAATTAAAATTTATAATCTCCAAAAAAACATAACAAAAATCCTTCCCAAATAAAAAATTCTTGTTCACTTTTTTTTCCAAATCTTGTTCATCTTCATCTAAACTCATCTCAATCTCCATTTTATGTTGTTCCCAAATCCCATCCCAATTTCTCATGTTCTTCATGTAAATTTACAATTTAATTTCATAATTTGTTTTAGCATTACTAGTGTAGAAATTTTCGAGAATAACAATAGTTTCTAAGAAACGCACACTGCAAATAATCTTACAAGTTCCAAGTGATTTTGGTATTTCAAATTTTTATTCACTATGAGTTACAGGCTTTAGGATAAAAAATCTACCGTATTCTTTTTTTAATTATTTATATTTGAAATTTTAATCATAAAAAATTAAAAATGACATAAAAATTTTTAATTAAGCCAAAGTTATTATTCGTGGCCAAGTTTTCCTAATTCTAATCCTAACGCCTGCCCCCCTCTCTCTATATATATATATATATATATATATATATATATATATGTGTGTGTATATATCCTTTATTTTTTTAATGCGAACATACTATTAAGCCATGCGGTTTAATACAATTATTTTTTAATATACTATAAAGTCGTGTGGTTTAATAGTATTCTTCACTGACTCTATTAAGCTGCATGACTTAACAGCGTGTCCGCATGAAAAAAAAAAAAGTTATCTGCACTAAAGAATGACTAATGTGTGTATATATATAGAAAACCACTGGTCAATTTAAAATACAATCATAATACATAAACAAAGAAATGAATTTATGCTAAAAAAAATTACCTCGTCAGTTGGCCATCCCATTGAAGTATGACCCAAAGTAATTGAAAAAACAAGTGCAATTATGAGACTGAACGATCCACTATGATGTTACTAGCAAACCACTGGTCGAACTCATTGTATATACTTGGATCTTGCAATCCTCGAAGTAGATTTATATCTACACTCGTTTGTTCGTCGATCTGACGATCTATTAGTTAGAGTATAGGTAGAGAATTGATGTTCCTCCCTCGCTTGAATGATAGAATCAAATATGGACTATTAAAGACATAAGATCGTCTGTATGAACGGCTAAACTTACTAATATCCGGTGGCGCCTCTTTAAGGATCTACACGCTCTTTCCGCTGACATCACCATAAAAGTTATACAATGAAATAAGAGTTAAAATATTCTGATTCTTCACGTTAGTATACACTCCCCAATCATCTGGGACCTATTCATTTGTTAGGATGAGCATATTTAATAAAAATCAGATTAAAATATAAAAAGATGCAATAGTTAACTGTTAAATTTGCTCACTATATACGAATGTGTAGTTGGAGAAGGACCGTGTGAGCGTTCAGTATATGAACTAATAAATCTCATCATCGTTTCTTTAAATTCTTTATGTTCTTTACGCTTTGCCTTAAAAGCCGACTTCAATTCACATATAGAACAATTAATCTTGTCCATCTATCGAATGATATAATCATTATTAGACTTTGTCCTCGACTGTTAGGAATAAAAAAAATATAAGAATAAATAAATAAATAAATAAATATATATATATATGCCTTCCAAATTGGTTTCAACAATGGTGGAACTATTTTGGACCTTGTCCAGAAATTTTAATACCTAATGCCAAAACTTGTTTGAACCTATTTAAAGCACATTATATTCCTTCTGAGTCTGAGAAGAGGTTTCCTCATTTTCTCTGTTTTTGTACAAATTTCTTTCTCCCTTGGGTTTGGATGTGGAACCTTCAGTACCACACTCAAGATGCCCAGCTCATTTTACAACGAACCTTTAAAGTCAAATGGTAGTCGAAATTCGACGAGAAGACAAAGCTTTAAAGTCAAATGGTAGTCGAAATTCGACGAGAAGACAAAGCTTTCTGAGCACATAGTTCAGAATTGGCTATTGTCAAAAGGCCTCTTAAAGCCAAGTATCGAGCGGTCCAAAGCTCAGGCTACTTTTCATGCCCAAAAGTCTCGAGCTCAATCTCTGCTCGCCTCGGCCAAATCTGAGGATGATTATTTTAAAATAATGCAACAGCTGCTCGAATCAAGATCTCAGCCCTCTGTTGCGAGCTCACCAGACGAATCCAACTCGTCAGGTGATGAAGAACCTTTTATTTCCCTTGGGGATGAAAACGAGGATGATTGCTTCGGTATTCTATCTCCAATAAAGCCCCAAAAGTAGAAGTTAGTTCATTGTGATATTTCTACTATTGATGTAAAGCATAAAAAAAAAATTTTATTTTTCAGTTTGTTTCAATTTTGTATAATTATTTCATTCTTCCGTACTTGTAAAATTCTCAATGTAAATGATAAAACTTGTATAAATATGATCAGTTGTATTTACTCTTAAAGACCAAGGCACCAGCTTGCTCATGCTCTTGCTTATGCTCAAGCCAAAGCCCTGCTCGAGCTCGAAGTCCCTATTCATGCTCGAAGTTCAAAGCCTACTTGAGCTCGAAGTCATTGCTCTTGCTCGGAATAAAAGCCTGCTCGTGCTCGAAGTTCCTGCTCGTGCATCTTGGTCGTGCTCACTCGTGTTCGAAGATTCAAAGCTTGCTCGAGCTCGAAGTCCTTGCTCATGCTCGAGGTTCAAAAGTCTGCTCGAGTTCGAAGTTTCATTTTGTGCTTGAAGCTCTCAGCAGTAAAGTCTTTAAAGCTACAGGACGCGCTACAGTTTAAAAATGAATAGTTTAAAGATTCTATGTATAAATTCTAGAGGAAGACGTTGACTCCTCAGAATTCTCTTTTACAATTTTGTTATCTCTCTCTCTTTCTCTCACGGAAAATGGGAAGAAGACTTTGAGGAAACTGTTCCTGTCTTCTGATTTTCCTTTTCTTCTACTTCTGTAATTCTCTGTAAGGCTATTAGGCTTCAATTACCAAATTTAAGCATTCCATTCTATTAATACAAAGCATTTAAAGCATTTAAAGTTTTTTGTAATTAATTTGTTTAAAGCTCTGTATGTAATTTAAAGCATTTATTTATTTATTTTAAAGCTTTGTATGATCTGCAGACTGATTTATATCAGATCTGCCATAAAATCTGTTACTTAGCCTTAGAGGTATAGAGACCGAATCTCTCCCCTCTCTTGTATTCTCTTCTCCTCCTTCCACTCGGAGCACCGGATCCGGGATCCGGATCTTGATGCTGTATATAAGCTCGTGTTGCTTAGGGTTGCATAGGATTTAATTTTTAAAGTCTTTATTTTATTTTAAAGTCTAAACGGTATATCGGCTGGACACCCGATGTGCAAGATCTAGATTTGTTCTAAGTCAGATCTGGTCTCAAGCGATAGAGTAAGGTCTATCGGTCATCTGGTTTAACGACGCCACGTACCTAACAGTTTATTTGTTTTATTAAAATTTCCTTTTATTTGTTTATTTTGTCTTCACTATCATCCTTCGGTCCTATTTCCCTACTGGTATCAGAGCCAAGGGGAGGATAGTGTTGTATAGTTTAGAGCGTCTAGGTTAGGCGTCTGTGTAAAGGTTGAACACTTGCGGGAGAGGTGAGTGTTACCTCACGGGTGCCGCGGTAGCATTTTGTCGTAAATCCCCATCGTTGAAGGCGGTAAAACCAATTCTTAGCCGTGGATTGTAGTCTTTCCCGTGCATGCTAAAACTTGAACATAGATTTCTAAAATGGATTCTCTACTCTGTAGAGCATCATCCTTTTCTAGTTCTTCCTCAGGAGGACTAGTGATTCAAAGCATGTAGTGAATTCAGAAGAATTCATAATTGAGAATTTTAATAAAGCCATTGATTGTTGGGAACTACCAAAGATTTCTAAAGAGATGATTTATAAAACCAAAAAACTTGATTTTTTAAAGAATGATTATGTTATTAAAACTGAAGAGCATGACATAACACTTTCAAAGCCATTTGAGACAATCCAATTGTTCTCAGAGCAAACTCTTAAGAAATTGAGAGAAAAGAATTTCAATTATGTCCACATTGGTTTAATCCAAGTTGGGATAAAGCCCCTCACTAAAGAAGGATTGGATACTTCAATCCTGGCTGTCATCAGAGATGGGAGATTTCTCTCATTTGATGATTCCTTGCTTAGTAGCATTGAATCAAGTCTCCGTAAAGGACCCATGTCATTCAATTATTACCCAAATATAACAGTTTCACTTAAAGATAAAAATATTTTAAAGAGCATGATTCTTTAAATTAAAACCCATAATTATCACATGGTTGAAGGGTCAATTCCAGTTGCATTAATTTTTAAAATTTCTTATAAAGCCATGCATTCTGCATTTAACACACAACACAAATATCAGTCAAAAAGAGATGAAACCCTTCTCTTGCAGACTGATTTGTCTAAAGCCAACATTGTCATTCCTAAGCCCATCCAATGGAAAGATGTACATCTTCCTGAGGAATGGATTCTTGAAGGAGCCACTGAACCAGTGATTCCAAAACAACTTGAGCCAAATACAGAGTTGCAAAATGTGACTCAGTATTCTGATGGTAAAGTCAAGCTATCCTTTAGGAGATCTATATCTTCTAGATTCTCGATAAGGATTCAAGCACTAGTATACCTTCCATAGAAAGGAGATTTTCTAAGATACCTTCTGTGATAAATCTTCCTTTCCAACCTGTAAAGAGTCAACCTAGGTTTTCCACCTCGGATATACCTAGCTCATCCATTCATTCTGTTGACTATACCACTAGTATACCACATCCCATTTACACTAGTAGACGACGGGATGATGAACAGGAAAAGAAAGAACCTTCTCCTACTTTCTCTGCTGTCACTGAGAATAGAATAAATGTCATCATTAAAGAGTTTGAAGTTGATAAAACCATTTTCATAATGATTTTTATTCTGAAAACAATAAAGAAAAAAGACTTTGGTTTTTCAAGAATTTCTTAAATCAAAGAAAAGAAATTCAACAAGTTTATTATGAATTTGTAAATTTGCATAAAGTTCATATCTTCTTTTTTGATTGGTTTGAGATGTATGCTTCTGATAACAATATTGATTATCCTTTTAAGGAGTCAAATCCCATTGTTACCAGAAATAAAATTCCTGAATGGACTCTTTCTGATAGTGACAGAACTATAGAAGCAGAACATTCACCTCTTAGGAGTATTTCTATTGATCATGGTGATCCTCCTGTCCAAATTAAAGCTTCACCTTATAAAATTCATAAACCTAAAAATCCAAAAGTTGATTTATATAGTAATATACAGCAGAATAATTTTTGTAATACTAATCTAAATACAATAGGAAAAGCAGTTGACTAGACTGGAAAATCAATTCAAAAGTCAACCATAGCTATTTCTCTTACTCATCCTGCTATTCCTTATTCTTCAAAGCTAACAAAGTGCGATTACGAGAAAAAGCTTAAAAAGCCTATTTTAAGCCTTTCCGGGTTTCTAAGACTAGTCGGAAGCTAGTCCAAGAATCTAAATCAGATTTTGCTAAAGCTATTCAGTGAACAACTTGATAGGATAGAAGTTTTTCTTCCTCAAGTAAAGTCAAATTGCTCTCGACGAGTGCACAATCTAGCAAGATTGGTGTCTTTGTAATATAATCGATCTTCTATTGCCTCTTACGAAATAGAAGCATTTAAGGAAGAACCTCTTCCAAAACAAATAAAATCCATTGGGAATTAGCTCTTCCCAAAGTCGGTCTCCTCCTGATTTGGCTATTGATAACAGACCTAGTGCTTTAAACCAATCCAGGTTTAATGCATCTTCTGTCTATGAATGGAACATAAATGGAATGTCTGAATATAACATTCTTGGGTTGTTGCAACAGATGACCATGGCAGCCAATGCCTATAAAACTCAATCAGGGACTTCTGACAAAGCCATTGCAGAAATCTTGATTCTTTGGATTCTTGGTCAACTGAAAGGTTGGTGGGATCATCTTACTCACTAAGCAACGACAATCGATATTCTAAATGCAATTCAAGCAGATAAGTATGGAGCACCCATCCGTGATGATCTAAATGAGCCTATTCGAGATCTTGTAGCTACCTCGATAGTTCTGGTTTCTCTACATTTCATAGGTGATTCTTACTCACGCAAGAGATAAAAATCTTTGAGTTATTGCATAACTTGAGATGCAAGAAACTTAGTGATTTTCAAGATTATAAATCTACCTTTTTCACCAGACTATTTCTAAGAGATGATGCAAATCATGTAACTTGGAAAGAAAAGTTCCTTGCAAGGTTACCAACCCTCTTGGGTGAAAAGGTTAGAAACTCAATTAAAGCTTTATATGATAACCAGATTCCTTATGACAATCTCACCTACGGTGAACTTGTCAGTTATGTCAATAAGGAAGGTCTAAAGATTTGTCAAGATTTAAAACTCCATAAAAGATTAAAGTGGGAGCTTAAAAGATCTAAACAAGAATTGGGTGCATACATAGCGGTTCGATTATGATCCTTTAAAGCTACACCTCTAAAGATTGTAATGGTAAGTGTTATTACAAACCTTACAAGAAACGTTACAAGTCTAGAAGAGATAAAAAACCTTTCAAAGACTCTAGAGAACCTTATTATAAGAAGCCTTCGAGGCCTTATAAGAAGAAAAGATTTTCTAGAGATAAATCTAAACCTAAAGCCTCTTTTAATTACAAAGAAGCCACATGTTTCAAATGTAATAAAAAAGGTCATACTGCTCAATATTGCAAAATGAGCAGGAAACTCCACGAGCACGACCTCGAGGAGGAAGTCCTAGCAAAGCTGGCTCCTTTGCTAATTGAGTCATCCAGCTTGGATTCTTCATGACAGGAGGCAGTGAGCCACTTACAATTGATGAAATAGTAGACTCGATTACGGGACGAATACAGTAGCTCTACTAGTTCTGAGTTTTATTTAAAGAAAGTCAATGTTTTGACTAAAGAGCAAGAAACTCTACTACTAATTCAAGAAAAGTTTCTTGCTCTTTAGTCAAACACATCTCTGATCCTGCTCTTCAAAGAGAGTATTTGGATAAACTTCTAAAGACCTTAGAAGTAAGAGATAAAGCTGAAACTTCTAAAACCCCTGTTCTTAAAAAGAACACTTATGATCTTACTGAAATCTTGGGTAAGAAGAAGACAAAGAAGTCAACTTTTAATATTCAAGATCTTCAGAAAGAGATCAATGACATTAAAGATGAGATAAAAGAGTTGAAAGAAAAACAGAAGAGTGATTCTGCAACAGTTCAACTTCTTTTACAAAGACATTTGCAAGAGGATTCTCATAAAGAACCAGAATCTGATGATGGCAATAAAAATGATCAAAGCCTTGAAAATATCGAGTCTGCACCCGATGATTTTCTATTTGTTTTAAAGCAAATTACTACAAGAAAATATTTAATCAAAATCACTTTGATCTTTTCAAAAGACTTTGAGATTGACACCATTGCTCTCTTTGACACTTGGTCTTGATTTGAATTGTATTAGAGAAGATATTGTCCCGAATTGTTTTCATAAGAAAACAAGCGAAAGACTATCTGCAATGAAACAATTCAAAACTAAAAATCAGATCCAAAGTTGATGCCTCTATTTATAATGGTGGTTTCAAATTTAAAACTTCATTCCTACTGAAAAATGATATTCATCATGTTGTCATTTTAGGAACACCATTTATAAACCTCATTACTCCTTATACTGTCAATTACGATAGTATATCTTTTAAAGCCAGAAGTAAAGAACTTGTTTTCCCTTTCATTAAAAAGCCAAAGACAATGAATTTAAATATTATTAAAGCATGTTCTGTTTACAAAAATCATATTGGTACCCTTCTTAGAACAAAACAAAACAATTTGGTTTGTTTGAAAAATGATTTAAATGTACAAAGAATTGAAAGACAACTTCGAAATGATTTTGTAAAACAAAAGATTTCTGAGTTTGAAACACTCATTAAAAGAGAAGTATGTGTTGATTTACCATATGCATTCTGGAACAGAAAGCAACATATGGTAGATTTGCCTTATGAAACTTCTTTTGATGAGAAAAATATTCTTACTAAAGCCCGTCCAATCCAAATGAATATGGATCTGGAACAACATTGTAGGAATGAAATTAAAGATTTAGAGTCTAAAGGACTTATTGTTAAGTCTAGGTCTCCATGGTCTTGTGCTGCTTTCTATGTGAACAAAAACTCAGAAATAGAAAGAGGCACACCGAGATTTGTTATAAATTACAAGCCTCTGAATAAAGCTTTAAATGGACTAGGTACCCAATACCTAATAAAAAAGATTTACTACAAAAATTGTATTCTGCATTCATATTTTCAAAATTTGATATGAAATCTGGGTTCTGGCAAATTCAGATTCATCCTAAAGACAGGTATAAAACTGCATTCACTGTTCCATTTGGACAGTATGAATGGACAGTTATGCCTTTTGGTTTAAAGAATGCCCCCTCAGAATTCTAGAGGATTATGAATGACATTTATAATCTTTACTCTGAATTCTGCATTGTTTATATTGATGATGTGTTGATCTTTTCTCACACGATTGACCAACACTTCAAACAGCTAAAGACTTTCTATTATGCCACTAAAAAAGCTGGACTTGCAATCTCAAGTTCCAAAGTCTCATTGTTTCAAACTAAAGTCAGGTTCCTTGGACATTATATACCCAAAGGGACAATTATACCTATTGAGAGATCTCTTGCATTTGCAGACAAGTTTCCTATAGGATTCTTGACAAAACTCAATTGCAAAGATTTCTTGGTAGTCTAAATTATGTTCTCGAATTTTGTCCTAACATAAATAGGATTTCTAAGCCTTTGCATGATAGACTTAAGAAAACCCCTGTTGCATGGACAGATGAGCATACTAAAGTTGTAAAGATAATAAAAATTGTTGTTAAAGAAATTCCATGTTTATATCTTGCTAATCCTGCTTTACCTAAGATTGTTGAGGCCGATGCATCGGACTTAGGTTATAGTGGAATTTTAAAGCAGTTGAACATGATAAAGAATAAATTATAAGATATGTTTACGCTCACTTGGAATGATTGCGGAGAAATTATTCTACAATTAAAAGGAAATTTTATCTATGGTTTTATGCATAACAAAATTCCAAAGTGATCTCTTAAATCAAAGTTTTTACTTAGAATTGATTGCAAAGTTGCAAAACATGTTTTAGAAAAGATGTTCAAAATATTGCATTAAAACAGATTTTTGCACGTTGGCAAGCTATTTTGATTGTTTTTGATTTTGAGATTGAATATATTAAAGGTGATTTAAATTCTATTCCAGATTTTCTAACCCGTGAATTTTTGCAGAATAGATAATGCCTCCGAGGAGGAAAGACAAGGGCAAAGCCTCTCTTAAAGAGTCCTCTAAAGATGTCACCTCGACACCCTCTAAAGAAAAACTCTTTTTTTTTCTGCTATGGCAATCAAATCCTGGATTGATATGGTCGAGGAGCAAGAAGCTCAGTCTAAAGCCACCATGGTCGAGGAGCAAGAAGCTCGATCTAAAGCCACCTCGTCGAGAGCAGGTAAAAGAATGGATGCAATCCATTTCTAAATCCCCCGAGCTCCTGCTCGCTTTACAAAGTCAAGCTTTACAAAATCTTTCTCAAACTAAAGCTCTTTCTCAAGTTCCTGAGAAAGAAAAATCTATTTCTAATGAAATTGTAAAGTCTTCTTCTTCAAAGCGATTGTTTCCCAAGAAAGTTTCTCTTGAAAATTGTTGTTTCACAACAAAAGCTTTCTCAAAAGTCGGATTGGTTTAGCAAAACTCATCACCAAAATGTTTTAACTATCGAAGATGAGTTTTACAATACTGATCCATTTCAAGCTCTTTCAAAGTTTTTCCCTAAAGGCTGGTTTTTCAAACCATGGTATTTAACAAAACCACAGCCTTATTATCAAGCTATACTTGAGTACACTGAGTCTGTCAAGTTTAAACACTTCTTTCTTAGTGAGTCTCATTCACGGTAGGCATACTCTCATCGCCACAATTTTAAAGGTCTTGAGTCCAAAGCAGTGGGGTGATTTACTCCACAATTTTAATTTTTTCCCTGCAAATTTTGAGACTTGTTTAAACCATTCTCGGTCTTTCTCTTACTGGGATTACCAACAAGCCTGGTTTAATACATTTTTCTTACAAAACCCTAAAAAGACCAGGAACCCATTCATTGTTATTTTTCTTCAATCCAAAAATAATCGTTCAAAGCCTTCCAAATTGGATATATATATAATAAGAGAGAATATTAAAATGACTTATATATATGAAGAAAATAAATGATTTATAACCTCTGAATCATATGTGTCATTGGATTTGCGTTTTTGCTCATGATGGTCATCTGCAGGAAGCTCATCCTGAACAAAATTTTGCGACTCTAGGGTTGGACTAGCGGCACTCGCGGTGTTTTGATTCTCCTTTGTTACCTTTGTAATTGGAGGTGTGTTGATGGATGGTTAATGTTGCACAAAGTAACATTTAAAATAGGTAAATAATTTACTAAACAAAGAGCAGTTTGTAATTATTTAGTATGAAGTACTAAAAGATAATATTACAAACCGAACTTGGGATATTTGGACTATAATTTTTTACAGTCTGCCAATATTTTTGTGCTTTCTCCTTTGAGTTCGGCTCGATGGTTTGTAAAATATTTTCCTATGATAATTCAACCCAAATTATAGGTTAGTATAATCATCTAGTATTATTTAGTAATATGAAAATTAGTAATATAAAATTATCAATATACATTACTTACAAGATGAGAATTATCATTGAACAATGAGTAAACCTCAGTGAAGTTTATTTTGGAGGAAACAATGGGCTTCTATTGCACAATGCGTGGAATTTTCTTTTTAGTTTTCACGACCCATTGTGATGGCAGCCCCTCCAATCACTTCAAACATCCATGCCTACAATAAGTAAAGTGAGAATATTAAAAAGTATTAAACATTCACTATTATCAAACTCATTGCTGAACAAAATAATTTAAATAAATCGCAATCTTAATATACCTGAATTCCAGATGAAAAGTTGTAAACATTGTACTTTTCAATGTGATGATTTAGTTTTTCCAAGCGAGTCTTCTTATATTTGTGTAAAACACTCAAATATCTATATCTAATAAGGGAGAATATTAAAATGACATATATATATATATATATATAAAGAAAATAAATGATTTATAACTTCTGAATCATCTGTGTCATTGAATTTGTGTGTTTGCTCATGATGGTCATCCGCAAGAAGCTCATTCTCAACAAAATTTTGTGGCTCTAGTGTTGGGCTAGCGGCACTCGCGGTGTTTTGATTCTTCTCTGTTTGCTTTGCAATGGGAGGTGCGTCGATGGATGATTGATGCTGCACAAATTAACATTTAAAATAGGTAAATAATTTACTGAAGAAAGAGTCGTTTGTAATCATCTAGTATGAAGCACTAAATGATACTCACATTACAGACCCAACTTGAGATATGTGGAAGATAATTTTTTATAGTCTACTAATATTTTTGGGCTTTCTCCTTTGAGTTCGGCTCTATGGTTTGTAAAACATTTTCCTACGATAATTTAACCTAAATTTTAGGTGAGTATAATTATCTAGTATTATTTAGTAATATGAAAAGTAGTAACATACAATTATCGATATACATTACTTACAAGACGAAAGTTATCATTGAACAATGAATAAACCTCAGTGAAGTTTATTTTGGAGGAAGCAATGGGCTTCCATTGCACGATGCGTGGAATCTTCTTTTTAGTTTTCACGACCCACTGTGATGGTAGCCCTCCAATCATTTCGAACATCCATGCATACAATAAGTAAAGTCAGAATATTGAAAAAGTATTAAACATTCACTATTATCAAACTAATTGTTGAACAAAATAATTTAAATAGAGTGCGATCTCAACATACTGAACTTCAGATGTAAAGTCGTAAACATTGTACTTTTTAATGTTATAATTTGGCTTTTCCAAGCGAGTCTTCTTAAATTTCTCCATTTTACCATACAGTGCATTGTCAAAACTGTCGTATATAGTTTCCCATGACAAACGACCCTATGGACGATTTCGAAAGTGATCAATGTCATCCACTTCGTTAAGCAATGAGAAATTGATCTAACTATAAAATTTTCTTCTATTTAGTATTATGTATGTAAAATAAAATAGTACAATCTTTCCTACATCAGTGTTATCCATAGCGTCGAAGTCTAAGTTACCAAATATTTTGTCAAAATCACCTAAATTTAAATGGCAAAATAAACCATCAAAATACATATTAAGTAGCCTATGATTCTTTTTTGTTGTTTTGGTTATAGTGTCTTTAGCCCAAGAAAGTCGCGTAACTAAATACCACTCTCCAATTGATAAGCTTATTAAATGCTTACAAATTTCAAACCATAATTGTTCTCTCTCATTACAGGCTACTTGTCTAAGCAATAAATTATGCATAATGACGCCACTAAATGTAAAGCTTCGACACTCTAATAAATGCATAAATATATCTTTTTTGAATAATTGCAATTGTCGTTTTGTTAACTTTCCCTCAATGACTTTTATAACTATATCTAATTTACACAAACTTGTAATACGCCCAGGAAAATGATTAGTGTAAAGTTTCATATCATGCCCGATACATACTCGATTTTGTCATGTTTCTGTTACAAATATAATATTATTAAATTACAAATATATAATTTAAAAAATTAAAAAAATCTATGATAAATTAAAAAAATATTGACTAGTCACACGAGAATTTAGTGCGACACACACCTTATCACACAAATTATGTGCGAGCAGCACACTGTCGCACCCAATTCCAAAGAGAACATGCAATCAGAATTTGGTGCAATAGGCATTGTCACACAAAACTTGTGCGATAGGATGCTTATCGAATCAAATTCCAAAGAGAACATGCAATCGTAATTTAGTGCGACAGGCAAAAATTGTGCGACGAGTGCCTATCGCACCAAGTTTAGCGCTGACAGTTGTGCCCTTCGCACCAAGTTTGGTGCGACGGACCTATCGCACTCAAAATCTAGTGCGACAAGGAAGCTCGTCGCATCAAGTTTGGTGCAGCGTGCTCGTCGCACTGATTTGGTCGCGACAGTACGTCCATCGAGCCGGTGGGTGCCGCGCGATGGGCAGCCGGCACCCACAATTATAATTTAAAAAATTTTACTGAAAAAAATTAAATAACTGACTGACTTATTTCGTCGTTGATAGCTGGATTACGCGATCAGAGGATTACGCAATCAGAGAGAGTCAGTGACGATGAACAGAGAGAAAGAATTGTGTGAGAAAGATCGAAAGAGCAGTTTGGTCATAAACGTTTGTGTTTAACTAATTATAATAGTTAAAACTTTCGAAAGTTATTTGTAAAAAAAAAAATTATTTTAAGATTATTTATATCAATTTCCCCAGTTTAAATGCCTTTTTGGCTTCGACCGTAAACCTATTCACATCACTTTTTTTGAGGCAATAACTAGTATGTAGATGATCCTTATTCTCTTGATTTTGTAGGCTAATTTTGTCTTCATTATGAGTTATGACAATATCTCTGCCTATCTTTTTTTCTTCCTACCTTTTTTTCTTTTTGGAGCCTACTGATCAAAATTCTAATTAAATTTGGCATTATTGGAATTGAATTTTCAACCATTGATACTTTATTGATGCTTGCTTTCACAATAATTTTTAAATTAATTTTATCATATTTTAATTTGATTTTTTAATTTAATTCCTATGCTACTGATTCATGCTAGCTTCAAAGACATTTGTATATGTAATATATGTACATGGATGGTAAAAAAATCCTGGTTGGGCCAAGCCCAAGCCTTCCACATGAAAATTTTAATAAGAGTTTAAGAAAAAAAACTCGAGCCAAACCCAAACATTTTTTTTAATTATAAATTAGAATAATAAATTAAAATTTAAAAAAAAATTGAAAAAAGCTTAAATCCCTAGCTTGTATAATCATATATCAATAATGTATCAAAAATCTTAAAATTATTATATTAAACTCTCTTTTAAGTATTAATTAATTAAGAAGATATTTGAATTAGAGAATTCAGTATTAAAAATTAAAAATTTTAACTTTTTATTTGCTTTATTTTCTTTAATTTATTATTGATTATAACAACTTGATTATTATTAACTTATTTCCAGTTTATAACAATTAAAAATAAAAAATAAAAAAAATAAATGAAAACCTAAGCCGACTTAGGTCAATCCTTACACTTCCACTCTAATGGGCTTGGGCCTAGACTTTTGAAAAAGCCGGACATTTCGTGTCATATAAGAAGATGTCTCATAATTGGAGCAGCAACTTCTTGTGATTCTGAGACATCATCAGTCGAATAAGAAGAGGGCGGCGGGTCTGAGCTAGGATGGGGCTGGAATATGAAGGTTTATTGAAGTGAAAAATGCTTGGAGAGTTGAAGTAGTGTGAGTTTGTGGCACGAGCATTCAATGCCTCAATTTTTAAGGACATTTGACAAAAGAAAAATATATTTGTACCAAGACTTGGTCTTGGTCAGCAATCAGGTAGCTTCCAGCATTAAAATAAAAATTAGCACTACAAGAAATTGAAAGGAAAGAACAACCGACCCATTTTAGTCTTTTCCTCCCATTAGCATTTTAACCTTATATGTACGGAGCTTCGAATACTTTTATATTTATAGTTACATAAACATTGAGAGTCATAACATAGAAATAGGCTCATTTCGAAGAGATAGATCTTCGATCATTCTTTGATTTGAAGAGAGTTTGGAAGTATAAAGAGAAATAATAAAAGCAAGATCTGCAACGCTGATTCAGTTTTATCAGCATCCAGGTATTTTTAAATAATCATTAAGATTAATTTCGAATCATCTTATAATATTGGTAATTGTTTGATAATAGCCTACTAGATATTTTTATCAAAAATTTTGACAAACGTATTCTTATAAAGGATTTTTGCTCTCTGTTTGATCAGTTCCCAATTAATTGAGGTAGAGATGTATTATTTTTTCATTCATTCCTGGAACAAGTTATAATTTTGAGTTTTGAGCAGTGGAAATAAATATTTATCCATTGGATAAGTAAGTTGTTGATTTAGATTTTCATAATACTTAATTTGCGACTATGAAATAAGTATTTTCAATTCCAATTTTTGAATCTTTTTGTTTGATCTCCGTTGGATCTGTTGCTGTTGATTTATAATTTCACAAAACTTTGCTCAGAAAATAATACTATATGTTATGTAATGAAAATTCATATGTTAATTAAATTACGTTGAAGGGAAAGAAATTAGAGGTGTAGTCATTGAAATATATTAATTGAAAGAAATTTAAGTTTATTTCTTTTTATTCTCTCTCAATCTGCATACATGTAATTAGATAATGGCCAACGGCGAGGAGGAGATGTCTTGGTCTTTGTCATCTCTCAGCGAAGGAAGAATATCCTTAAGTAATGATGAGGAAGTTGCTACACATCCACACAACAGACAACAAGTAGCCCTCTTTCTCCTCTTTCAAGATTAAATATTTTATATATATTAACCCAAAGAAATGCAATTGCACAACACAAAACAGTGCATTTTTTTTTTTTAAGAATAAAGTCTTTAGAGTTTATGTTTTATCTAAAATCTAAATAGATCTAAATCAATTAAAATTCTAAATAGACCTTAATTCTGAATTTGAACAACATGTTTATTCCTTTCTATGAATATCTAAAAATAATTGTTAAAATTGTTTGTTTTTAGCACTTTAAAACTGAAAATATGTAGTTTTACATTTGTACTTTTATTAAATTTGAAAGTTAAATAAATAATATATATTTAAAAATATAAATACCATAGTATTTTATCATATACATATATCATGTGCAAGTAAATGCATAATGATTATGGAATTATAAAATATAGAATACTTTAAATTTTAAATTTTATTACTAATTCATAGTAATAGTGCATAATAAACTATAAGATGCTTGAAATAGTTTATTTGACATTTGATCTCGTATGCATGAAATTTTGATCTTCCATGCTTGAAGAGTTACTAGCATTAGCTGATTGATTTTGATTGTCATGGACACTTTCTAGCTCAACATCATTATTATCATATTGAGCAAATAATACATCATCCACTTGAAATTTTGAGGAGAAAAATATATATGCATTTCCATGCACACCACCACTATTTTTCTCTGTGTATCAAATGAGTATGGTGCCATCAATTTTAGAATTGGAAAACATGCCTTTATCACACCAAAGGCACATTCAATAACATTTCTCAATTTAGCATGGCGGCATGACTGAATATTCCTTCCTTCCTCTAGTTCGATCACCACTACGAAAGTTACCCAACCAATAACGAACATTACGGTATGGAGCCATAAACCCTCTGGTATGTCAAAATTATCTGAAAAACTCTATTAAGTTATTAAAAATATACTTTTAATTGACTTACTAATTAAGTTAAGTCATTTAAGTAAGTCAAAAAACAAACACTCCCTAAGACTATATTTTGAGTAAATTTTATATCTTTCAATTGTTGTTGTCCAAAAGATTAATGATGATGAACTATAACATTATATTACATGAAATTAATGACTCAAAATTTGTATTAAAATTTTGAAAAATTTAAGGTTTTACTACATTTCTATGGTAGTATCAAGACTACATTAACATAAAAATGTACCTTTTCTCATAGTAGAAGACGAAGAAATATTTATTGAAAAAAAATAAAACTTAACTCTATCAACAAAAAAATGGAACTTTTCCTTTTCTCCTCAAGTATACTTGGGTGGGTAGGAGCGGATTTCTCTCCCATTAAACTTATGACACATTTACTAAACAGGAATCAGATCGGGTTGGAATCAAAATGAGGAATTGGAAGGAGAATAAGTTGTTTATTTCAACTCTAAGAATCATAATCAGAATGAATTGTATTCTCATTGATGAGTTGGCTTTGTCTTGGAATCGGAATGGACAGTTACAAGTAACTAAAATGTCCTTTTGTTAATTGTTGTTCCTAGTACTATTATAATATTAACAATAATAAGAATAAAAATTGAAAATATAACAATAAAGATAATAAAAAATAATAATTACTATTAAAATAATGAAATTAATAATAACAACAGCAACAACAATTATTATTATTATTATACCCGCGGCAGTGAAGATGAACTAGAGTTGGTGACGATGCGTGAAACCTATGACTGCTGCCCAAACGGCAACGCCGTGCTGGCCAATCAGTGATAGAGCTCTTGACAACGATGATGATGGATCTTTAGAGACGACGATGTTGCTCCTCAGGCAACTAGCAACTATAATGGAGGAGAAGCTCGGTAGCCGACGATGGAGCTTTGTCCGTCGACAATGGTGCTCTAGTAGCCGACGATGGAGCTTTGACAGTAAAGGCAATTTCAAAATATCAAAAGTAAGGGTAATTTCGGATATTATAATTTTAATGGGGCAAAATTTTCACTGCTGAGAATGAGAGATTGATTCCTACTTCTCTAAAAAGTAGTCTCTCATTCTCATTCACAAATTATGCAAGCCCCATAATTTTGCGAGGTAAACTTTGTCGATGATTTATATCTCTATTTTATGAGGTAAGCGTTATCAATAATTCTAATTTCTCAATATGAGAAGTAGACACACCATTAGTGAGGGTAGAATTCTAGACTGTATTCTAGTGAGAATATATTTTTCTTCCATTAGTTTGTGGGCAAAATAAATATATCTCCCAACTTAGTGAGGGTTGAATTCTAGACTTTATTTCAGTAAGAATTGATCTAGGTGGGTCTTAGTAACATTCCGATTATAAATATATCAGTAAAATTATATTTTATTTAAAAAAAAATTGTCATGTCTACATATGTCAAACCATATTTTTGATTGCATTTGTTTTTCTTAACTGTTTCATGTGAAAATTAAAGATTGATGAAGGTGAAGTCACGGCCCTTCAATGCCGCCTCCATGTACATTTAATTCCTCTATATATAGAATATGGGTGGGTGTTGTCCGGTTCGAGTACCCGAACTGAACTGAACCGAAATCGATTGGTTCTCAAGAATTTGAACCGAATCGAATCAAATTTTAAAACCAAACCGAACCGAAATAATTTAGTTTGGTTTGATTCGGTTCGGTTTAATATTATCTGAATTTTGTAATTTTGACCTAATGTTACTGGATTTTTATAATTTTTACCTGATTTTACTAAATTTTACAGTTCACACCTATATTAACTAGTAACTACAGAGACAGTACACTCTACACACGTAATAAACAAATACAAAGTCCTCAAATCAAAAGCAAAATAATAAAAGTCACAATTAACAAATGCACCTAAATTTAAAATCTATTACAAGTTATAAATTCATAACCACTTAAAAAAAAAATTATAAGTCCGTAATCGATAAAAAAAGTTCACCATAGCATACAAGGGCACAACTACATCCACTATCCATATCACCTACATGAAAATTCAAAGTGAGTCAAACACTCAACAATTAAAATAGATAAAATAAAGTGATTTAATAATTAATAACTAACAAATAAATTTATATAATTTTTATTACCTAAAAAGTGTTTATGTTAAACTTCAATTTTCACGTTGTGGTTGACATGCCAAGTTGGTCACCCATTGTTGATTTGTGAAGTTCTATATAAAAAAAATATTAATAAAATAAACAAAGTTCATATTACTTAAAAAATAAATTAAAATTGAACAAATTGCATAAGGTTCATATTACTTAAAATATAAACTTAAATTAAAATTAAAATTAAAATTAAAATCAAAATTAAACAAATTGTATAAGGTACATGTTACATTAAAAATAAAATAAAATTAAAATTTTACAAAACATACATTCTCCAAGTTGATCCATAAACTCATTGTGTTCAAATAATTTCTTTAGGTTTGTTGTTGTATCTCCAAAAAGAGAAGTCCGCAGCCAATTTTGCAACAATACCAATGCTTCAACCATATCTGGAGTCAAAGAACTTTTATATTGATCTAGTATACGACCTCCAGTAATAAAGGCAGACTCAGATGTAACAGTAGACACCGGAATAGCAAGAACATCCCTTGCTACATTTGACAAGATTGGATAATTAGCACTATTCACCCTCCACCATAATAAAACATCAAATTTAGTGCCCAAATTACTTTTTGCCATTTTTTCAGTCTTCTCCATCAAGTAAAGATCCAACTCATTTGATAATTCTGGGTTATCTTCACTAATCGCAACCGCTTTACTGAATTCGGAGAAATGGTCCTCAAGCATAACATCATCATCATCATCCAAATCCCAAAAATTCAAACCACTTCCACTTCCAAAATCTAAATTTTGGCTTCCGCTCGTACTTCCGCTACCATTTTCACTTGCACTCCCACTTTCACATGGTTTATACTGTGCATTATAAGACTCATAAAGCTTAGTCAACAAATTTTTGACCATTTTTTTCATCTCAACACATTTGGCACTATCCTTGCCGTATAATTTCTCAAATCAATGTGTTGCAAATTTCATTTTTCCCCGTGGATCAAGTATAGAAGCAACAATCAACAACTTATTTATCTTAGCACAGCTGTCCCAATACTTATCAAATTTTTTCTTCATTTTAATTGCCATAAAACCCAAAAGACTATCATTAATACCGCATAATGATTCCAAAGATTGTTCAATTTGACATATCAAATTGTAACAAATATTTGATGTCACCTAAAATAAATAAATAAATAAACATTATTAACAAAGTTAAAGTACATTTTTTATCATTGATCAAAATTCAAAAGTATAATAAAGATTTGATGTTATCTTCAAAGAAGAAGAAAATTGCAAAGTTGCTTCATAAAAAGTCTTCAGAACCTTGACTATAAGTGCTTGTCCCGTACTCCACTCGTGCCATATTCAAATTCATTGCTATAGTAGTTACATTTGCACTTTTGATAATTATCTCGGAACTCTAGTGAAATGTTACCACACTATTGATCTTGGAGCCATTTTTTTCCTTGGTAGCGGCGATTTGGATGATGAAGACTTTTTCCTCTTGTTTCCGCTAGTGACAATTGTTTCTGAATCATTTTCATTATCATCAACTTCAACTTCATGCTCAAAATCATCGGCTACACAATCAAGGTTGTCTTGAACTCTTGAATATAATTAGACATATAAAATAATAATAATAAAAAAAAAAAAGAAATAAGTAACCTTGATTTACTTAATACTTTATTAAAATGAAAAAAACTAATTAAAGCCTCAATGAAATCTAGTAATATCAAAGCATAATAGCTTGTACAACATGAATAAATGGTCTGTGTAATATTTGCAGTTATGTAGATTTGATCAATAACCACTAAACAAAGCTAGAAATAACATTGTCTTGCAGTTCTATCATGAGCCACACTAGTCGCTTTTAAAAGGAACCACACTAGCTCAACTGAAATGCACTTTATTATATAAGCTCATTACTAACAAATTAAAAACCATGCAGAAAGCCCAGCAAATTTGTGCAGCTCAACATGAAAATTTTGTTCTATAAATTGACTAATACACAGGCATGAGCAATCATCAATAATTTCTAACACCCAAAAATACATAATGCATATTGCATAATAATGAAACTTATAAGTTATAAAGAATGTCCAACAACTCTTAAAGATGCAAAAACAATGAATAGAAGACAGCAGTGACCGGGAGACAACAGTCACCGGGAGATGAACGGATTGTGAATAGGAGACGAGCGGGTAGTGAACCGGAGAAGCAGTGATCGGGAAACGTGAACGAGAGAAGTAGTGACCGGAGATGAATGGCCAATGAACAGGAGACGAACGGTGAATGGGAGACGAACGGTGATTCACGGTTATAGTAGACGAACGGAGACTGGCAGCTTGCTTATTCGTCACAGTGATAGCAGATGAACGGAGATCGGCAGATGGTGATAGCAAACGAACCACGATGATAACGTGACCTTGCCTCGGCTGAGATCGTCTTCGCCACGGTGGCACCGATTGCAGCGTACTGTGAGATGAGGGAGAGATCGAAAGAGTGGTGTTGTGCTCGTGTGCTTGCTCGCTAGGTCGTGCTCGGCCTCGGCTGATCGGGAAATTGGGAAAATTAGGTTACAGATTTAGGAAACGATATTTTAGAATTTAGGTTTTATATTTTAATTTTTAAATTAATTTTTTTATTATATTTAAACGAACCGATCGGTTCTTAAATTTTCAAACCGTTTGGTTTTTAAATCTGAAATCAAACCGAACCGAATCAAATATTTCGGTTCGGTTTTGTTCGGTTCAATAAAAACTGAACCGTTTGACTACCCCTAAATTATGGAATAAAAAGTAAAGAGGGAAACGAATTTCCGTGATATTGATAACATTAATAATTTCTTTTCTTTTAATTGTTTAAATTGTTATTCTTTTCTTTTACCATTGATGTACAATTAATAATCTCACCATGCACTGACAAATAATAAAAAAATTGAAAATTTTTAATTATAAACATTAATATTTTATTTATTTATTTATTTTAAAAATAAAGAAGTGGACAAAATTTAAATAATTTTTTTTTCCTTACCACTCCCAAAAATTAAACTCAGGGTGGCTACCAACTTATTAGTTACTGGTTACCAATTGGACCATGCCCTTGGGCAGCATTAATCTTTTCTTTGACTGACATTGATCATGAAGTTTACAGAGGCTGATCGAGCAAGTGAGCATGTATTCAAGTCATGTTTAAAGAATCAAGAGTTGTAACTAATAAATTTCAATGTCATTTCATTAAAAATTATTGACCAATGTTTGACAGGGAAGCAGCATTATTGCGGTGAGATCAGAACAAAATGAGAATAATAAAAGAAGAAAGTTGAAGTCAAAGGTTTGGGATGAGATGAGCAAGTACAAAGACAGAGATGGAAATGAAAAGGCTGAATGTAACCATTGTAAGAAGACGTTTGATGGTTCAAGCAAGAAAGGAACCACACATCTCAAGAATCATTTAGACAGATGCCGAGCTAATAATAATAAGACAAAAGGAGGTGCTGCTGAGGATGAAGATCAATCATCATCATTCAAAACAACAGATATAGCTACTCCTGTTGTTGCTATTGAAGATAATAGCCATGTATCTGACCATGACCCGATTTCCCAGATTTACCTGCCTCCGGGTTTTCGGTTTTCCCCCACTGATGAGGAACTTCTAGTTCTATATCTAGGTCGCAAAGCCGCAGGGCGTCCTTTGTGCATAAACATTATCGCTGAAATTGACTTGTACAAGTTTGAGCCATGGGATCTACCTCGTAAGTAAATCAAACTCAATGACTTTTTCGTTGGCGTTTTATTTATTTATTTATTATTTTTACCTCAAATTTTGTATAAAGAAAATTTATGAACTATTTTTCTACTTTTTGCTGGGACTTGGGGCTGCAGCGAGGGCAATTATTGGAGAGACTGAATGGTACTTTTTTAGTCCTATGGACAGAAAATATCTGGACGGGTCCGGACCCGATAGAGTTACTGGGCTCGGGTATTGGGAGATCACAGGATCAGGAACTGATAAGATTATCACTACTGCTGGTCGTAAAGTTGGTGGGATCAAAAAAGCTCTTGTTTATTACAAAGGCAAGGCTCCAACAGGCATCAAAACCAGTTGGTTCATGCACGAATATCGCCTCTTCGAATCTTCTCCCAACAATGGCAGCTCCAAGGTAATAAAATAAAAACTTTATGTTGCTCTTCTCTTCGATATTTGCCTAAGCATCTTCTCTAACTAGTATTATTATTATTATTTTTAAATTGCGGTTTTGCAGTTAGATGATTGGGCTCTGTGCAGAATATCCACCGGTTCTCTATAGAATAGAAGTCACTTTAAAATCCCGTGTCTTTTATAAATCAGCTCACATTTTCTTAGTTGTTTTTTGTTTTTTAATATTTTTTTAGTGGAGCTTTATTTCTCGAGAAACATAGATGTAACTCATGTAAGGTTGCTTTTCTCTACCTAAATGACAAGTGTTTTGAGACTCTCTCTGCAACGCCAGCTGCCTTTTTCCTTACGAATATATAATTGAGACTACAAAAATAAATAAATAAATGAATCTGAAATAATTTTATATTTTTCGTTCCGGTTTTTCTTGAATGAGTTGTTATCCTAGCTAGCTGCAGAGAAACTGAGGCATTCAAACGGTGATTTTACCTTTATTATTTATACTACACTAAGGCTAAATCAGATTTACATCTTTTGTTATTGCTGCATGCGAATGCACCTACTTACAATAAATAAAATAATAAAAATAAATAGTTGCACCTTTATACCATTAGGTGTGTTTGGCACTTCTCATAACATGAGATGCCATTGTATTTTTAATGCAGTCTTATGTTTGGCTGTAGCAATTGCTGCATTTACTTAAACTAATAATTTATTATTCAATAATAAATTATTTTATATTTTTATTTATATATTAATTATATTAAAAATATATATATATAATATTACATTATTTAATTATATTATAAGAATTAATATATAAAATTGATTATTTTTAAATAATTTAATAATTAATAAATACTTAAGTAGTAATAAATTTAAATAATATTAATTTAAAATTAATAATAATATACATATATTATATTATATATTGCACCAAACATAATTTTACTTTATAATTTAATACACTATAATGCAGTACAATTCAGTGTGTCAATCGCACACACCTCACATATAGCAACCATTGAGCAAAGCAGTGCTCAATGAATGAGTGATATGTATACGGTACGCAGTTATTCAAGAAATCTGTGGTGAATTACAAGGAAATTCGCAAGGTAAGAATGTACGTGAGCCACTCTAGCACCTTACTGTTAAAAATAATTAAAAAAATAGGGTTTAACCACATAATGAACAGTAAAAGGATTTGATCTCGTGATAAACAGTAACATAATTTGAACAGTACGCTATTTGAATAGTCATATGAACAGTAGTACGAACAATGCTATGCGTTTGTTTATAAAGGGAGGAGGTTTTCCTCATTTGTATTCTAAGTTTTTCAATCCAAATTTAATGAGATGAAATTCAAATTGAGAATAGAGAAATATTTTTAAGCATGTAAATATATTGAATAATTTGGCTCTTTAATATGAGTATTATGAGTGTGCTTTGTTAAGGAATATTTCTTGAAATCATGTATTTAGGATTTGGGTGAGAGAAAATTATTTTTAAAAATGGTTGTAATAATTTTCTATATAGTGAATATTTTTCTTTAGTTGTCTTTTGATAATGGCTTTGATTTTTTTTTGAATTTAAAATTTTTCACGTAAATTTTATATTTTGTAAATGATGTATTTTCTATTCAATTTATTTATAAATTGTTGTTTAACAATTGCTTGAAGTGATCTGAGAGAGGGAACTGAATTTCCTGACACTTACACCATTTCATAGAAGGTTGGTGGAAAGAGCAACTCTAGCACCTATTTTATTTTGATTACCTAATTAAGGGTTATGTTTCTTCGTTTTTATATTGGAAAGAAGAAAGAAAAATGTTTTTTATTTTCATGGTTACAGGGTTGAACTATATACAATACATCATTCATGTCGGTCGAGCTATGGTGCAACTGTGATAACACACCTTTTTGTGACGACACCATTGTAAAGTTTCTTATAGCCCCTTGCCCCCCTTTTTATTTGACATTTGTAGGTAAGTGTAGTGGTAATTTCTGATTGCATCCACTGATGTATTTCAATTAGCACCTTGCACTATTTAATATTTACAATTCCTTTTTTTTAACTCTATGCTTTATGTTTTGAGACTGAACCATTGTCATGTTTAATTTAACACCTTGCACTCCTTTTTAATCATAATTTGTATATTTTTATGAAGGAATTATTGTTTACATCAACTATTCAATTTTTACTCTACAAACCCCATACAAGTTCAATATTTGCTCAGCAAACAAAATTATTACAATAATACTGTTTTTTACATAAACATGTTAAATTTATTAATAAGCCCATTACTAAATGTTTAGATTTAACTGGACATTAAAATAATATTCAGCTATGTGAAACTGAACAAGTACAGCAGACTCAATTATTTATTAATTTTATTCTTGAGAAAATATTAAATATGTGAAATTAATTATCCGAATGTGTGTTGGAAAGAAAAAAAACATACAAACTATTTTGAAATGCACTTTATTGTTTAATTCATTCCGTTATTTTTGATTTCTCTATAATGCTGTATGAAATTTTACAGCATTGATAATGAGATTATTGTGGACTCTTGGATTTTAGTGTTTAATCTCTACCACTCATTTGATATAGTGGATAAAAAATTAATTAATTAAATAATAACAAATAACCTTTAGGTTGTAAATAAATATAGATTTTTTATTTTTAATTAATTGATAAAAGAAAATTTCTATTATGTTGAGATAAAAATCCTACAATCAATAATGGGATTATTGGATTTAATATTAAAATCTTCACCCATAATTTAATTTTAATGGATAAGTAATTATGTAACAAGTAATTTGCAAGTTGTGATATTTCTTCATACTTTAAATTATTTTTTTATCTAATCAATTGATAAATATTTTTAAGTTACCAAAAAAAATGAAAAAATTACAAATAATTTTGAACTTAAAAATCATTATGTACTATTGATCACTTTACAATTTACCTTTTTTTTTTTACGTGTGTTTGTATATATATATATAATAGCATTAAAATAAATTAATTAACAGGTAATGTTATTTCATTAACACTTTATATAAAGATATTTCATAAGATCTTATAATAATTTGAATTGTACGAATTTAATTACAAAATCATTAATACTTAAACAATAATGATAATAGAAGGCATCGCAATAAAATAGTTTGTATGTGTTTTATTAATGATACTATATGAGTCACAACAAATGTGAAATATTTTATTCGATAATTATTGTTGAAAAATATATATGTCTATATAACTACATAACGATAAATAATTTTATTTAGATTTTTAACACAAAATTAAACTATTAATCGCATGCAATTCAATGGTGGTGGATATAACATTATAAAATATTGTTGAGAGATTAATTGTTAAAATATTATGTCAAAATCTTAAGTTAAAATATCCCAAGCCATGTTTCTATAATGAAAAGGAAAAAAGTTATCCACACTCTTAAGATTTGTTTAAATAATTACATAGACCTTTTTAGTTTCATAAATAGACATGTAGACCCCTTTTCTACTATAAAAAAACTATAATATCAATTGATTATAACAACCTACATAAATATAAATATAGTAATAAAATAAAAATAATAAATAAATATCACATGATGCAAATAAAATATTACAATAAGTATAATTAATAAAATAACTTATATAATAAAAATTATTTTTAAATATTAATTTTTATTAGTCTATCATGACAGATTTTATTAATACTAAAATTTAATAATTCAAAAATTGACATTAAGATTTATATTAATGATATAGACATAATTAAAAAAAATATTGTAATTAAAATAATTTAATTTTTATAAAATACTATGAATTTAGATATAATGATTTTAATATTATTAATATTTCAAATAGATTTTATTATTATTAAAAATATGAAAGATTAATAATGTTAAAATTAATTTTTTAATATTCAAAATATTTTATAAATTTTATCTTATTTTATATATTATATTATTTTTATTTTTATTTATATTTATATTTATTAGAAGTTTATTTAAAGTTAATAATTGAGTTGTTATAATCAAATGGTATAATAGTTACTTTATAGTTAAAAAGGGATATGCATCTCCATGTATAAAACTAAAAATTTTGTGTGACTATTTAAACAAACTTAAGCTTTTTTCCTAATGAAAATATAAAAACATACAGCGAATTTTTTTTCTCATTTTTTCCATTAAATATTATTGGACATAATATTTTATTTATTTTCACCATTAATTATCATAATAAAACCAATGACTCTTAGTAACACAAAAAATTTATAACTAAATTTAAATGTCAATAAAATCATCTTTCATGATTCATAACTAAAGCTAATTAGGAATATATGTTAGATTTAACTTTTATGAAATCAACAAAGTGATATTCGAAAATAAAATGAAAATATATAGGCTTGTAAAACTTAAATTTTATAAGGCTTGGCTAATTTCCTACAATGTACGAATATTAATTGTAACATAAATAATAAATTCATGGAATATGTATAATAAATAGGTGTTAAAAATAATAAGTATTTTTAAGTTAATATATACTTCATGATTAATTATACAATAATCCTTAATAGTATATAAAATAATGAGTATTTTAATATGCGATATTAAATTTTATTAAAACATCGATGATCAAATATTTGTTAGGTTACAAGCAATCTCACTCATAAATTTATTGTTGTAATTATAATATTCACTTAAATATACGTACTCAGTTGTGTAGTTTATTGATGTTATATTTGTTGGAAAAATATGAACTTTAAAGCATATTTATATATTTATTGTAATAAATATATTTCTGATTAATAAAATAAATGAGGAATTTTATATCTTTATTTGCATTAATATTTAGAGTAAAGTCCATTTAATCATATTATGTGTATTATGCGAATACTATGTGGATTCGCAGAAGACATAAATACAAGTTATCTTATGATTAAATAAATTAAGTTCGCAGTTGATAAATAAAGTTGGGCACTTTATTTAGGTATAGACTGTAATGAATTCATTGAGTGATTTATCTTAATCATGTATGAATTTATTGATGTAGTATGACTACATTGAACTAGATCACATATGAGATTTAGTTAACCTAGTAATAACTGTCACACTTATTAAATCTCGTAGGCATTGATTTACTGTAATCTTAATATTAAGTTAGTTATAATTTATTGATTGTAATTGTTATTTCATTTAAGTTACCAATGAGCACGACATACATTAGTAGTCAAGATTACCCGGTATCTTGGTGGGAGTAATTACAAGTATTGAAATTATAGATTAACAATACAGAATTTGTACGACACATCTCTTGATGGATTTTCAGTACTTGATCGTAGAATTCTCTGGGCAGAGTGTGCCAACATAAATAAGTATATTAAAATAATCATTAAAGAAAACCAGTAAGTATCAAGGAACAAGATGTAATTAAATTAATTGGACAGTTGAGATATCAATTTAAATTAACGATGTGGTACAAAAGAATGTGCAGTAAAGAATCAATGTAACTTGGGCGAATTATATTCGAGCATACAATTATGGAGGTAAATTCCAATCTTATAGTGGAGTAGAATTGGAATTAAATAATTATATTTGTTTAATAAAAATTTAATTATTGTATCAACTATTGTATATTCCCAAATGATCCTCAGGTTAGTTCATTTAATTGACAACACCATCATTGGACCCAAAAGAAAGAAAAATAGCATATTAGGTGAAAATCATAATTATAATATTTGTTAAGGCCTAGTATGTTATATTAAGTGTAAAAGATGGCTTGTGATAATTTACAAGGTGGTCTCTTAGTTAGTTACACATTCTCTCCCTTTTTACGTAAGTGGAGAGATAATATTTAATTTAAATATTTAAATTAAAAAAAAATCTTATTTTAAATAGGAATCCTAATCCTAACATACTTTTTTTATAAGATATTATAAAATGAATATTATTCTTTTAAAACAGATAGAATTCCAGAGTTTTTGAGAAAAATACAGAAAACATATAAGAAAAGTCAGTTGCAATTGAAAGTGGTGAAACAAACGCACACACGTCTAGTGTTGATCGATTTTGAGTCATAGTGTGAAAGATCGTTTGGAGACGAATCTATAACTCTCAATTATTCATCTTCTCAAAACATCAAAGTACGAATTTCTAAATTACTTAATTCTTATATGTTATATAAGATCGGTCCTAAAAGGTTTTAATTGAAAAACTTGATTTTATCCCTACAATATCATGTACAAATTTTTAATTGCAACTTATTTTTTTGATTAATGTTAGATAACCTACTAGAAATTATATTTTATACTTAATAATAATAGATTTTGAAATATTTATTTAAAAAAGATTATCACATCACAAATTCAAAGGAGGTTTGAAAAGTGATTTTTAAATAAAATATGCTATTTAAGTGAAGTTGTTTCAAACTCTAAGTGTGGTTATAGTTGTTTTACAAAACTTCTCCACCCCCTTGAATGGTTAACAAACGGGTTACAATTATTTTTAAATTATTTATTTTTTCTTTAATACAAATATTGTGTACCATTGATTAAATCTAATGGTACATAATTAAAATATTATTGATGCTGTAAAAAAAAGTTACCCTAAGGGGATCCGTTATTTTTATTTGTTTAGAGAATTGCGTTTTGAAGATTAGACAAAACCCAATGCACTCGTATCGCAACAACAACAATGGATCATTACCATTATCGTGAATCATTTATTTTCTGGACTTAATTCAGGTTTTGAACTTACTGCTCTGCAAATACCAAATATTGAAAATGAAGAGTTGAAGACAACTATTGTAGCACAATAGAATATGAAGAAATTGGAAGATCAAGTGTAAAAAGAGAAATGGAGGCAGAAGAAGAATAAATAAACAAATATATATATGCTATGATCATCGTGGTAGTGTGAAGAAATTAATAATTTTTTTCAACTGCCTTTTTTTTTCACAAACATGCATGCAAACATTATTAGTTAATTCTTAATGGCAATGATTGTAAATAGGAGTACAAAGAACACAAACAGTGAAAAACATAGGTTGCTTATCAATTTGATTAAATTTTGGCCGATTGTCTTATGTGCTTGGATTTGATTTTATCATGGGTTTTGCCTAATCCTCAAAACTCACTCCTCAAAGCTAATCAATCTAAAAGATATTTCGTTGTAATGGGTGTTTGACAAGTGAGAAAATGAAGGAAAGTGGAGGGAAATAAGGGAAAGAAAAGAAAATGGTAAAAGTTGAAATTGAAATTGACAATGGATGTAAGCAAGAAGTTATAATACATTATAAATATAAAATAAAATAAGGGGTTAAATGAAATTTAAGTCACAAAAAATTAAAAGAGAAGGTATATGGTGCCGGGTTGCAGCATAGCTCGACCCATTCAGGTAACCGGCCAAAGTGCCAAACACTTCTAGAAAAGTTAGAATTAGAATTTTAAATATTGTAATGAAATTCATAATCTAATAATTTTAATTTATTGAAAGTATATTAAATTTATAAGTGGAGGGTTAGAGTATTCCATAGTTGTGCTTTTGTGGAGACTCATTTTCCATCATAAATAAACCTATTTTTAATTATATGTACTCTCTTTTAATTTATTGTTTCTTGCTCAAATTTTAATGAGAATGAAGTCGCAACAGAACCCCACCATGCATGAATATGCATACAATTATGTCCGGAGTAGCAAAAAGTAATGTAAATTCTTTAAGTTGGAAAAAGTTTTTCTTCAGGAGTAAAATCATGTTTTGATTATATTTAATTTGTTTAATTCTATTGTCTGCCAAAAGATTAAAGATCATAAAGTAGCAGTACTTCAATGTCTTGGAGATGTCACTTTTTCACTATCACTATATATATATATATATATATATATGAAATATTAAATGGTTAGATGAAACAAAATACTGAAAAGAAAATGACTTTCATAAATGGTTAGATTGACGTTTTTAGTTTTTCCCCTTTTTAATAGTACATTAAAAAAAAATCTCTCATTAATTTGCCAAGATAAAAGATTTCAGGTTCAAATTTGTTGTATTATACTCAACAAAAAGATATTTGTCAAGCAAATAACTTTAAAAACTGACTTGACCCGCTTTTACCTGGGTTGGGTTAGGAAAAATGCTTACACTATCGGGTTTGATTAAGTCCAACACTCAACCGGCTAGTTAATAAGTCAAATTACGGTATTAGTTTTTAGTTTAAAAAATTATATTATATCAAAGTTAAAATTGACTAAGTAAATAATGAAATATAAATAATAAATTTAGAAAAAGAAAATCTTAACCAATCAAACATGGAGCAAGGTACATCGAGGCTGATTCTAACTCTAATGTTTCTATCCGTACTTTAATTTTATCTTCTCTTTCCTTACCTCTTTAAACCTCATATTTTTCCTATCTCTCAGAGGATTCAAGATGGATTCCAAAAAATAACTCGATTATTGACTTGAGCGTAAGAGTGTTTTCATTGAAAAAATACCCGACAACTTCTGATATTTTTTCTGTAGATATAGACCGGAGGGCATCACCGTTTCAGTGGATCAAACAATGCAGGAGTTGATTAGAAATCTTGTTCGAGTAACCAACGACCAAGAGACAATATTACTATTTGAGAGCGAGCAAAGAAGAGTATCAACATAACCCATTTTTGCAAACGCGACAATCTCCGCTTTTGTTGCATGTAACCGCCGATATATTATGTATGTGAGCTAACTTGGGAAAATCTACTGTTGGAATAATGTTAATATTTTTTGCCACGTACCAGCAGTGCTCATTAAACGCTTTCAAATGCTCGAACGTGGCAGTTGCTTCATCCCATTTTTCCTTACTCAAATTAATTGACCTGAAATAAGGATCTATTTTCTCCACCTCACAAAAAGCTTATCTCAACCCTACTCCTATCTCAAGGTAATTATATCGATTCTGCAGCAGGGGAGCATCCTTGAAAATGGCTTTCTTGCCCTTGGAATTAGCTATACTTGCAATTTGCAACTTAAGTTTATTTGATGACGTCATCTTATACCCATAATCAACACATCGCCGTATCCGATCAATTGCGTAACTTTCCAAGAGCAATATATCAGCGTCAGACAATAAGTCATTAATATCACGTAGGAAGCCGCCAAAAGAAAGTGAACCCCATTGACTAAAGTAACCATTCGTCTTTTCAATTTGGTTATCATCATTATCTTTTAGATGACCAAAATCAAGTACACAGCATATATTCCCATCGATCTTCCAATCCAAACATGTTCCCTCAACAGATTCAGTGAAATTCTCTAAATCGGCATAGTGCAAAAGAGTAATAATCCTGCTCTGCTGGTCCCAATTATCATCAATATGGTGTAGTTTCATGAGAAAGTACTCACCTTCAACCCAATATATTTCTAAACTAAAACGACATGAGAGTTTGTTAAGAAATTGGCCAAGTTTTATCTTCTCTTCTTGGTAGACTTGGAGTATTTCAACCTTTCTCGAGTATAAGGAACATAGATCATCCTCAGCAATAGCATTTCCTTCGGCATGGAAGATCTGTTTAATCAGATCACCAGCGAATAAATCTCTTGATTTGATTGATTTATCTTGATCCCCACCAATATTAATATTATCTGCTTTTCTCTTTGGTCGTCATTTCTTTGACTCTAAATGATTTTTGAGGTGTGTGGTTCCTTTCTTGCTTCAACCATCAAACTCCTTCTCGCAAACACTACATATATCCCAATCCATTCCATCTTCTCCTTTATACTTTGTGAACTCATCCCAAACCTTTGACTTCAGCCTTCTTCCTTTGGTTTCCAGCCAGAGTTAACATTTGTCAACAATTTTAATGAATTAATATTGAAATTATTACTCTTTAAGGACTAGGGACTACGTTTCATCAACTATGCAATTATTTTTATATTATTAGTTTGTGAAAACATATTTTATTAATATTTAAATGTATCCGATACATTAATATTAATACTAAATAATTTATAAAATATAATTGATCTTATTTTTCCATTTTGTTTTTTTATGAAATGTTTGTGCTTATTATAAAAGTTTAACGTCAATTTTTTATTATTATATTAAAAAAAGAGTTTGTGTTATTATTTAAGAAGCTAAATGGATTTTAAGTTACTAATTTAAGTAAGGATATGTTTGGAATTGAAGTTGGACAGTTAGTAACTTTTAAACTATAACATTAAAGTATTCGGAAAATACTAACTCGTTGTAATTTAAAAGTCTATATTAATATAATTTTTCAACTCGTATAATGAAAAATTCATTATATCTTTAATAATTTTGTCAAAATTATTATTTCAAAATTATATTTATTACATATTATTAACTTTTATTTTATAGTTATAGTTTTTTTCAAGTAATGTTATATCTTTTAATTTGTAGTACATGAATCCCAAACATACGCTAAATCTTGAATATCTGAAATTTTTTTCCTCTAAGAAAATGTAGAAATAAAATAAAAAAACGTAATATAAGCATAAAATTAAATTTAATTATACTTAATGAGTTTTATTTTATAGAATTAATTAATTAATTTTTAAATTCTATAGAGAGAAAGGAAGTGCACCTCCATGGCAAACAACCCTGCAAAACAAACTTGGTCATTCGTCATGACATATCAGTTACCAAAACTTGACTTTTTCTTTTTCTCTTTGGGTCAATAAGTTAACTAATTAAATGTCACATATATAACTAGAAGAAAAGTAATCGCATTTAATAATTTTTTTTTTAAAAATCAATATGCTTACTTGCTTGAAAATTGAAAATTGAATCAGAGTTCAATCGGAGAATGGCTGCCACAGTCTTAGATCTGTCTCCCACAAATGTGTTTATTTCTATGTTACGAACTTAATAACGAGATTTCATTGTATGCATAGACATAGATATATATAACCATTATATACCTATGCACACACACACCCACAAAGGGAGTGGATTAGCAGTCCCTTAAAATTACTCTATTTTTTACACCATTTTTCAACCATTAGATCCACAACTTATCAATGGTCAAAATTGAATGAATTTAATGTCAAAGATTTAAATATATTTTCTCTCTCCATGAATCCAAGTATCCGATTCCTCTCTCTTTCCAAAATAAAAGCCACTAAATCTCTTTCCAAAATTAAAACCACTAATTTTACCTTTTCTGTATGTATTTTTGTTTTTTTAATCTCACTGAGGTGGATATCCACACAAGTTTCTTCTAAATATAAACTGGTCCCACGTATTCTTACATAGAAGAAAACAATTGAACTTTGGACATTGATCATAGAAAAGACTTCTTTTTTTTTTATTTAATCTTCTTACAAAAACTGGGTGATTAATTGTTTCTGAGGGTATTTTTGAGCCCACTTGAGGGAGGAGATCTAAGGGAAATTATTGATGAGAAAAAATAGGAGCTAAAAACGCTAGAGGAAAGACAATTATCATTGTGAGAGAGAGAAATTAATATTAATTAAAATTTAATTGAACCTCATCAAGTCTTGCCATACACCTATACATCTCTTTTAGATCTATGGATGAAAATTAGTGTAAAAAAATGGTGTAATTTTAAGGAATGCTGATCAATTTCCTACAAAAATATTCGAAGCACGAGTATAGGAGGTAACATGAACGATTAATCAAATTATAATCTGATAAAATTAATTTGATTTGAAAATTAATGTGAAAGCAAGCCTAAGAGTACTATTGATGATTGACAATTCAATTCTAACAATCCCAAATTTAATTAGAACTCAATTTGAGTTTTGATCGGTGGGATCCAAAAAGAAATTAAGAAAAGGAAAAACCAGAAAAAAGATATTATACTATTTTGGCCATTTATTGGACTAAATTTGCAATTTTGCACCATGCTTCGGTTTTACCTATTCTGGAAGAATAATTCTCTTAAATTATGAAGGGATTTCAACTATTCAGTTAGAGAAAAAAACTTAATTCGATAATCTTCTGGTTTACATGGATCGATAAATATATTATAGTATTTCTGCAACTTGAATACATAAAGTAAGTTAATTTAGTACTATTATTACGGATTAATGATTTAGTAGGTGATGGTGTCATTTTATGGTCAGCGACAATAATATATGACACTATCTAATTAAATCACAGCTTTAATGTTATTCATATGGAGTTATAGAATTTTCTCGTTTCCAAGGCTTTCACCATATATATGGAATATAATGGTCACTGGTACTCACTAGAACGCCTTCCATGCTTTATGGGTTTGGCATTTGATTTGAATATTTTGATAGAAATGAATACTCGATCACTAACTTATAAAAAATATGAAGATATTTAAGAAACGGTATAATTTATGGGATACAATTAATTATAAGAAATATAATTCAATTGAATATTAATAATTAAATAAACTTACAAAATGGAAAGCTAAGGGTTTCAATTAGGCGGCGTAATATTTTTCTAAATTCAATTTTTTGGAGAGCAGTTTCTTATGGTGAGGTTTTTTCATTCAACACCAAAGATTTTCAATTTTTATCAAACAAGGAGAAAATGTTAATATTCGACCTAACTAAAAAGTTGAAGAATATACCTTCATCCATTGGAAGTCGGATGAACGGCCATGTCAGTCGGATCATTCGACTTCTCACCTTGAAACATGCATGGGATGGGAGGTAACATGTCAAATTAAAATCTTATATACTATTAAGGGTAAATATTTCGTTTAATCTTTATATTTTAGGTCACATATTCAATTATTACTTCTGAAAAAATGCCTTAGGATGCTCGTGTGGTTGAATATGTAACACTTATGCTCTTATTTTACTTCACTTTTACAATAATACCCTTAAACCAATAATCTTGGGAACATTAATTAATTTTAACAAATTAATTAAATCAAAAAAATGTAATTTTTTGTTATTATTTTACTTTTATGATTAATTTAAAATTTTATTTTTTATGAATAATTATTAACAAGATTATTACAAATGTATTAAATATTGTTTTAAAATTGTAGTAAGCGTTACGTTGTAAAAGTAAATAAAAAATAAGTGCATCAGTATCATTTATTCAATTGAAAGGTTGCGATGAGATATTTTTTAAAATATAAAAATTGAACAAACACTTAACTTAAAATATATAGACCGAACAAATATTTATCTTATTATTAATTAATAATTTAAGGCAGAGCTATTAGCACCCCTTGGTTATCGTAATTACACCCTTTTTTTTTTTAAATTACGGTTAATGACCAACTTGTATCTAATTAAACCAATCAATATCTTTTTTTTTTTAACTCTTTGAAACTCTTTAAACCCCACACAAACTTGTTAAATATATTTTTTCTTCTACGAACTGATTCATCGTCCATCATTCTCTTACTCTTTTTTATTTTTTTGGTAAGTTCATATATGTCATATGACTTCTTAAATATCTAATTTATTTGCTTAAGATAATATTTATTTTTTTATCTGAAATCTGAATAAATTTAAATATTTTTGAAGTATGAATGGGTCTAAATGCATATGTCAGAATAATATATTTATTTTTTATTTTTTGACGTATGAGTGTAAGTAATAAGTTGTTTGATTTTATAAACTCAAAATATTTTAAATATAATATTTTCACACTTACAACTTTGAAAGTATTATATATATTTGAAGTTTAAATAGGTATATATTTACAATATTTTTCAGTATAATAACTTTTATATGTTATAAATATTTATAAGGTGTAAGCATTTGATATATAATTTATGAAAAATAATTTTGATAATATTATTTTTTACAATTCAATATAATATTTATGCATAAAAAAGGTTGTTATCTATTAATAAAATAATTTGTTTAAAATTCAAATTGAACGTATGTTAAGTATTTAATACTAAGTAAAATTTTAGATGAAGAAAAATTGTAATCTAATATCTAATAGTTAGATAGGAAACAAATATATTTAATGAGGGTATTTGTGAGGAAAAAAAATATTTTTCTATTAAGATATTTTATCATTTAGGTAAAAGTCAGAAATTTTTTTTCATTCAAATAAAAATATCTTATAATAAGACTCAGATAAAAAAAATTCAGTCAAAATATTAAAACATCTTAAATTAGTACTTCAGAAAAAAAAATCATAAGTTTAAAATAATTTCTTTTTAATTTTATTTTATTTCTTATGCATATTAATTATTTTTATACTTGAAATTGTTTTAAGACCTTGATTTTCAAGTCAATGATTATCACTCATAAAATTTATGACTTAAAAAAAAAATTATTGAATGTTTCTATTCAATGAAAATAAATAGAAGACTATGATTTAAGAGAGAGAAAATAACTGAAAAATGAAATAATGATAAATTAGTAGTGTTGATTAAAAAGCGAATAGTTTTTGAATTTTGAATTAGATAAAACGGTACGCTTACGAAACCGCCAAAGAAACTAATTAAGAAAAAAGAAATGTGTTGGTGCGTTGCGTAACGCTTACGTTGCCAGTCTTTATAAAAACATCCCCTACTCGTTCTTCCCTTTCTCTTCTTTCTTCAACACAATTATCAGAGTCTCACTGTCAATTCAAACCCTAATTAACGAAAGATTCGCAATTTGTTGTGTAATTGCGAAACCCTAATATTCGAAAGAAGAGCGAGACACTCGTAATGTGACGGTGCGTAATGTCTGGGTATGAGCATTCTACCTTTATTCCCCACTTTCTTGCATTTTTTTTTTTGAATATTTCAGTTATTTCTCTACTTAGAAAGCATGCGGATGGACTGATGCATTGGTTCTCAGACATGTTTATAATTTACACTTTGGGTTGCTTTCTTGACTAGATGTTAGAATTTTTTTTTTTCTTATTACTTCGAAGTAATAACTGTTTAATGTTCTATTCTGTTTATAACTGTTTGATATTTTAAGTTCGATTTTATGTGTACCGTTTTTAACTTTATGGCATAACTATGTCATTTCTTGGTTTAGAAAATGTGGGGAGAAAAGAGTCTACAGAGGGATTTTGTTTATTCAATTCTTTTGGGCAGTGATTAGTCCTTTTGAGATTTCGATTACTTAGAAACCCTAAGATGCTTTGGTTCTACATATGAAAGCAATTCAAGATAGACACTGGTTCTGTTCTAATGTGGTTTAATTGGGATTTCTTGCTCCATAAATGGATAGTGGGTCAAGGAACACAATGCTTGAATTAAATTAATGCCATTTTTTTTTATGTAAAAATTTATATTTTCCCTTTGGGTTGTTTTTACGTTTGTTGGTTAGGAGCAATCTACTTCTATTTCCCAGTTTCCTAGGCCAATTTTAAGGTTCTTTCATTTTGACCAGAAGTTTTATTGGTTGCTAAACAAAATAAACTAGTCATTTCCTATTGTGCATCTTGGCTTGCTTTCTTTCTTTTTTATTTTTTCACTTCCCTTTCAAATCAACTATCTATTTTATTCTATTTATAATTCTTGTCTGTAGAGAGGGCCTGTTTATAATTTTTGGGCAAAGATTTGTCCTTTCAATACTTAGAAATCCAAAGATGTAATTTATGTTTTCCCTTCAATTTTTTGTTTGATTATATGTTTTCCCGTTTTACGCTAAGACGTATTTATTTTTGCTTTTTCTTTTGTCCAAATGTTTGTTGCGTGTTGAGCAACTAGTCATTTCCCGATTTTAAAAATGTGGGGAGGAAAGAGTCAGCAGAGGGTTTTTGTTTGGTTCTGCATATCAAAGCAAGTCTTGAAAGACTTTAGTTCTTTGGTAATGTCACTTAATGGGGATTTCTTGTTCTAGCAATGGCTACATGGGTGAAGAAAGACATTGGTGTGTTTAAATTTATGCCATTCTTGAAATGTTAAATTTAAAAAATTTATGTTTTCCCTTTTATTTATTTATTTTATATCAATGCCATTTTTTTGGTCGAACTGGTGGGTAAGGAAGATTGACATTTTTTAATATGGTATTTGTTTACCCTTGGCCTCTTTCTTTACAAGATCAAGATGCTATTTGATGCTTGGTTGGTAATTGGTTAGTTTCTGCCCCAAAAGATATGGGGAAGAGAAACAAGTGGTTATCCTTTGAAGTTTTTGATACTTAGAACCCTAAGATGCTTTGGTTCGATGCTTTGGTTCTGCATATCTACGCAAGTCCAGAAGACATTGGCTCTGTTGTAATGTGGCTTAATAGGGATTTATTGTTCCAGAAATGGCTATGTGGTTTGGGGAAGAAATTGGTGGGATTAAATTTGTTATGTTTTTAAAGTGTTGGATTTAAAATTTTATGTTTTCCCTTTGAGTTGTTTTTATATCAATGTCATTTTTCTGGTCGGACAGGTGGGAAAGGAAGATCTTTGACACTTTTGAATACAGTATTTGCATACCCTTTCCTTGTTTCTTTACAAGATCATGATGTTATTAGATGCCAAAAAAATTGGGAAGATAAACGAGAGTGTATTTTGTTGTAAGAAATATTTTTATCATTACTCCAGATAATTTCATTATTTTAAATTTTTATTAGAACCACTGAACCATTTTTTTCTTCTTTTCTTGCATTGTTGGCAAAAATGCGGAATTCGTGATGAAACCATTTTTTGCTTGTCTTAGCCACTTCGCACAGATTTCCTTTTATTTCAATGTAAGAATGCTGGAGAGATTTACTGAGTTTCATCATTGACGTGGCATTTGTGATGAAGCAAATTTTTGCTCCTTTCATCTGCTTTCCACAGTTTCTTTTACCTTTTTGAATTGTGAGAATGCTAGATAGATTTTCTGATTTTTTTTTTTTTCATAAATGTGGCATTTGTGACTAAACAATTTTTGGCTCCCTTTGAGCAGAGTTCCTTTTGTTTTTCAAATTGTAAGAGTGCTAGAGAGATTTGCTGAGTTTCATCATACGTACTGTTGGCTTTGCCTTGTGAGCAGCTATCTGTTGTCTAGAAGAGTGTCTAGGCTGATAAGAATTTCATTGTTTCTTACTCTTGGCTCGCGTTTTTTTTTAAAAAAAACCAAATGCTTTGTTGTGGTTGCTGTGAAACTTGTCATTTTCTGATTTGAAAAATTTGGGAGGAAAGGTGGTGTTGTTTGGTATACTTGCCCTTCTCCCATATCACATGGGACTGCTGCCTTTCATTGAGCCTCTTCAATATGATCATTCCATCTGTTCCAGTGTGGGATAGTGCATTGTCACCATTTGTTTTACATATGTTGCTCTACTCCTTTTACATAATCAATAATAAGGTCTGGAATTAGCTGACTAGTAGTGCTGATCTTATGGCTGTTGAGGACCAGTCTCAATATGCGGATTTGATAAAAGCTGCTGTTCCTGCTACGTTTGAGCAAAACATTGAAGTTCCTGAGTTCATTGTTATCCATTGATGTATTGAGTCAACTGGTGGATGTGCGGTTATGTCAGGCTACCATCCTTCAAGGTAACAGTGGCATTACACAAATACGGATAAAAATGTGTTTTATCCATGAAAGAGATAAGATTATTTGTTTCAGTAAAACGGGGTCTGAGTTAGTGCAGCCGGATTTTCCTGCATCCCAAATTTAAGTAGCCCTAAGATGCGATGGTCTATGACATTGGTTCTTTTGTAATGTGGCTTCATTGAGATTGCTTGTTCCAGAAATGGCTACGCATTGATGATATTAAAATTGAAGCCAATTTTTGAAATCTTAGTGTAAGAATTTATATTTTCCCTTAAGAGTTGTTTTTATAATCAATGGCATTGAGGATTTATCCTTGGCTTGTTTCTATACAAGATGGGATTTGAGCCAGAGTGGAAATGGGATTCTAATGGTGATGATGAATGAAGTGGCAGCTAGGAATATTGCAACTTTCTCCAATGCTTGTGATGTGACAGTAAAATTCTGGCCAACAGATTTTGCAACAAAGTTTGAAAGAAAGATGATTAAGATGACCAAAGAGAGCAAAGGAGAGTGGTATGATTTAATTTGTGCAAACAGAACAGCTATTTCACTTACTTATGTAAAGCACAATGCCATCACAACATTTTGCCATTGGGGAAGAAACTGGTTTGGGTTGATCTGTTGTTTAATTTGTGCAAACAGAACAGCTATTTCACTTGCTTATGTAAAGCACAATGCCATCACAACATTTTGCCATTGGGGAAGAAACTGGTTTGGGTTGATCTGTTGTTCTGTGTTTGGAATTGGAGCAGAGACTCGTTGTGATTCTGAGTCCTCATCAGTCAGAAGGAGAAGATGGCGGGGGGTCTGAGCTAGTACGGAGCTGGCCGGATTCGAAGGTTATGATTGAATTGAAATATGCTTTGAGACTTGGAAGTAATGGACATTTTTCATGTGTGAGTTCGTGGCACGAGCTTTCAATGCCGTGAATAGCATTCTATGATTCCAAAATTTCCTTGACCGGAGCAATTAGTATTCCCTAGAAAATTATCGTAAAACTCTCTTTTAAATTTACAAATTTTGCCATATTTAAATAGGTTTATATGTATTTTTAATTAAACTGTTATATCATCATCATCATTTTCTTTATCGATCAACATAGGATTTTCGGAAGTGACCATAATTTAATAAAACCCCTTCATTATTTTCTAGTTAATCATTATTTTGTTGAGACATTTATTTTTAAAATTTTGATAGTTATTTCGTGATTTTTCCCTCAAGAGAATGATAGAAGAAGAAAATATATATATATATATATATGTGTGTGTGTGTGTGTGTAAAAAGGTCAAAGAAGTCAGTAGGAAAGTAAAAGTGATTCCTTCTACTTCCTTTCGCCCTATTTCCCAACACAATTCTGCCATCTATGTGTCCCTTTTTGTACATTTATATTGAATCATTTAGATATTAATGTTATGTATGTATATATGTGTGTGTGTGTAAAACTGATTTGGATAATTGAACATGTTGGAATGGTGTTTGAAGCAAATAAATGAGTAAGAAATTATGGTAGAATGAACTCATTTCGTGCTAACAAAATTACAATCTAAAAAACAATAGCCGATACTTATAGATGCGTTTGGTATTCATATTGTATTATATTATATTATATTAATATTATATTATAATAATATTATATAATATTTGGTATTATATTGTATTATATTAATTTTTTTATAATTAATTTGAATTATATATTATATTATATTAATATTTTATTTTAATATAATTAAATTGTATTAATATTTTATATTATTATTAATTTTAAATTAATATTATTCATTTTTAAATATTTATTCTTAGTTATATTAAATTATAAATTTATTAATATATTATAATGTAAAAAATTATATTAAATTAAAATTTTATATTATTATTATTATTAAAAATTAAAAGAAAAGTAAAAGTAAAAGACAAAAAGCAGAAAAAAAATTTTTTAAAAAAAAAAGCAAAGCTTTTGCCACATTAGCTAATCACAATTGTTTGCCGCATTAGGAATGTGAATCATGTTTAGCTAATGCGGCAGTCAAATACAAAGATAAAATTGCTTTGGGCATGGGATTATGAGAGTGTGAACAGTATTTTAATAACCCGTAATCCCACGTAGCAAATACATTTTTAAAAGCAAATTAAAACAAAATTATAAAACAACAACCAATAAATCCAAAACTAATTGTAAATGCACGCATACAATGATATAAACGAATTCTTAAGAATTCTTAGATACTGTGTATCATGAATACGTAAGAACAACAGCTACATCACCCAACTGCATTCTTGAGGATTCTTACATACTGTGTATCATGAATACATATGAACAACAGCTACGACACCAGGAAGAAGAGGATGCATTGTATTTCTCAACAACACAAATGAACAATGATATATATATATATATATATATATATATATATATATATATATATATATATATAGATAAATCTAAAAGCACATATATGTATTGGACAAATCATTTTCATTTTTAAAACTACTTGCGTTTGTTGCATACGACGATAATGAGCAAGCAGAAAGCATAGAGAGCCCAAGCGGTGCATTTGAGCCAGAGTGGAAATGGGATTGTAATGGTGATGATGAATGAAGTGGCAGCAAGGAAGATTGCAACTTTCTCCAACACTTTTGATGTGACAGTAAAGTTCTGGCCAACCGATTTTGCAGCAAAGAGTGAAAGAAAGATGATTAAGATGACAGAAGAGAGCAAATAGAAAGAAACGGAGAGTGGGGATTTAGTTTGTTCGAACAGGACAGCTATTTCAATAGCTGATGTAAAGCAAAATGCCATCACAACATTTTGCCACTCAAGCAGAAACTGGTTTGGGTTGATATTTTGTTCTGTATTTGGAATTGGAGCAGCAACTTGTTGTGATTCTGAGTCGTCATCAGTTGAAGGAGAAGACCGCGGCTGGTCTGAATTAGGACGGAGCTGGCCGGATATGAAGGTTTTGATTGAAGTGAAAAATGCTTGGAGACTTGAAGTAATAGACATTTTGTTTTCGTGTGTGTTTGGGGCACGAGCTGCCAATGCAAGGATTTATATGGGAGATATCCGAATTTGGTTGCTGCCGCTGCTGCAAATAAAATAAGTACAGAACTTTCGACAAAAGATAGGACTGCCGCTTTTCGCATCCTGCCACTATAAATTATAAATTATAGCTGTCACCTTTAGTTTGACTTTATATATATATATATATATATATATATTTAAAAGTCAGAATACTG